>JABUQX010004766.1:17500-22500 GCA_015478945.1 Trachelipus rathkii
ATAATTATCTGATCGATGTTATTGATATTATTATTATTTATTATAATTATTATTATTATTATTATAATTATTATTATTATTATCATTTAATATTATTAGTAATAATAGTCTATGGGTGTTATTTGAATTAGTTATTATTATTATTATGATTATTATTATTATTATTATTATTATTATTATTATTATATATTTTTATCACTGTTATTATTTTAATTATTGTTAAACTTGTCCAGACTATATTTGTAAATATTATTATTATTATTATTATTATTATTATTATTATTATTATTATTATTATTATTATTATTATTATTATTATTATTATTATTATTATTATTATTATTATTATTATTATTATTATGTATTCTAATTGTATCAAAATTGGTTTTGAGATTACATTAATTACGTAAATTTAATCACACCTATATTATTTTGGGGCTCAAAGGACACAACATTGTGTTGCAATTAGTAGCTCCCTTTCAGAAATTGTATTGCATTAATTTATGTATTATATTACAACAATATATTACAATTGTAAGTTAAAATTTATTATGTATATTGTTATTTTTCTGAATAAATTGTTTTGAACTTGAAAAATTGAAATTGAATTATTATTATTATTATTATTATTATTATTATTATTATTATTATTATTATTATTATTATTATTATTATTATTATTATTATTATTATTATTATTATTATTATTATTGTTATATGACGTGATGAAAATTTTTGCCCTTATCTAACATTTATTATTATTCCCTAGGAAAGAGTAGCACTTGCACTTTTATGAAAGGTTTATTTTTTAATTAGATATTTTTCCTCAACCACAGATTGATATCATTACATTCATATTTTCCGGCAATTGAAAATACATAGACCAGAGCTTCAATATCAAACTCTCATCTATAACAAAGGATGAAACAAATTATATTGACTAGATTGTGATGAACCGTTCATCCTCATCGCAGATTCAACGACACAGTTCACATTTCTATAATGATATTTCCGTGGTTTCTATTCTAACCTCGAGGAATCTTAGCTGCCCTATTGACCATTGAACAATAAAAGGCATTTTTATCCCAACACTTCACTTATTCGGCAACAAATATCTCCCTTCTTCAACGAGGAAAAATCGATGGAGGAAGTGCAGGAATTTCAATATACAATTTATCATTCTTTGTACACCAATTTTCCTCCCAACAAGAATGAATGTGATCAAGAATTCCCTACTAACTACATTATCTGCTTCATTCTGCCCAGGTTCAAATTCAATAAGAAAGATCTGGAATCCTTATTTCAACATTATCTATACTATTTATTAATTATGAATGCTTTATTTTTTCCTCCAAATCTGAGTTCCTCTATTCTAGGGGATTTCATGTACAATCACATTGAATGGATTTGCTCCTTCATTATGATACAGGATGGGATGGAGGCCAAAACATTCCAGCTTTTCTCAAGATCTCTGAACAGTTCAATTAGAAGCAATCGCTACACACTATCCATAGATCGACCGACTTAACCTAACTTCTTGAACAGCGCTTGATCTTACTTCACCACTACTTCCCCCTTTCCGAAAATAAAAAAATTACCACCCAACATTTTCCTCTCCTAATCGTACTCTGAAAATTCGTGTAGCTCTAATTTTAAAACTTTCTTCTCTTTGCCAACTCCACCATGCCCAAACGTACTTTCTGGCCCTTTGATCGGGCTAATTTGGGGGGCGTTGCGCGTCGTTTCTTTGCAAAATATGCTTGGAGTGAATCTTGGCCGTTGACTCGGAGACCGCTTTGTCCCGTGCTGATAAAGATAGCGGTCGTAATGCCATCGAGGGTAATAGAGCTGGTTTATTCCATCTTCAGCTAAATTTTTGTCCACAAAATCCATGGTCGATAACGAAATGTTCTGTCCATTCAGTGAAAGAGGCAGTTGTCTATCGGCATGTGAAAAAACTCTTCGTCCCTTTCACTGCTTACTAAATTTCATCTGATCAGAATCGTTGCATGGGTAAGCGTGCTTTTTACTGAAAGAAAGGTGCGACAACCTACTTGCTCTCGCTACTGGATAATAATTTAATGGCCTCTTCACCCACATCTCTAATAACTGTTTGTAAATCTGCCTTTCCTCCACTTATTCGCTCTGGACGGTTGAAGCGTAACCTCCTGCTTTGAATAAGGCTAACGCTCTTCGGCCTCTTTTTTCCAATTAATTCCTATCCTCGACGATTCCGGCAATCCCTCCTGAAGATTTTTCTCCTCTCTGTTTCCTATGCCTCTTCCCGTGATAACGATGATCGGGTGCATGGAATTCTGAGTACTATGATCGTCAGGAAGCTAGTGCCTGGATGGCATCCTGCCCCTGGTGTTTTGAGGGAGTGTGCTCTACGCTGCCCTAGTCCACGTTCAACCTCTTATTTATATACTTAACAACTAGTACATTTCCTCATGTTGCGAAAGACGCATAAGTCCAGCAATTCCGAAAAAGGTAGCCGCTCAGTTATAAAACCAGCCACTCTGATCCTCTGCACTTGTATTCTAGTCTAAATTCTTTGACACCTCTTCTTAACTCTCATTTCCCTGGATCATGGCTCGGATCTATTCCCGTCTTCATGATTAATCAAGTATGGCTTTCAGACCTTGAGGCTCATCTGATGACTTACTCTCCTATCTAACTGATTTATGTCCCTTGCCTGCCCTTAGTGGACTATGGGCGAGTCTTGTGTGGTGGCGCTAAACATATCTAAAGATTTGACCGGGCATTGCATGAGTCACTGCTCTCTAAGCTCCCTTCCTTTGGGTTTCTCCTTCTCTTGTTGCTGTACTTCTTGTCAAGTTATCGATCTTCGACTCGCCCATATCTAGCACTCGTTGAGTGGAGCGACCGTCTTACCCCTTCTTTCCTGCCGACTTGTGGTGTTCCGCAATGTGGTTCTGTTTTATCTCCAACTTTGTGAATGTAATGTTATGTTGATGAAGAGTGTGTGGGAACTATCTCGAAAATCAAGCATAAACATTGGCGGTAATGTGAAAGGTGATAGTAATATATGTGGGTGATGAATGGTGTCCAAGAAAGAAATATGGTATTTTGGGGATGGGTAATTAGTAAAGAGGAGGTACATGGGTATATAGGGTGAGAAGGTTGAAGAATTGGTCGAAATTCTTGCAGGCATATATGGAATGTACTGTGAAATAATCAGCTTTGCCTATTTTAATTGAATGGATTGTTAGTTTGGTAACAAAGTGTTTTATGGAAGGTTATAGTTCCGTCCGAGATGGTGGATTTGAGAACATTAATAGTACCTTTATACAGGGTATTGGGGATAAGAAGAACTATAGGGGAATTAGTTTATTGTGAGTGTGTGCAGGATGATGGTGCTGTGTCTGGGTATTTTTATTGTTGAAAGAGTACGTCGAGGTACTGAGGGACTGATTGGTGAACAACAAGGTGGTGCATTTAGAAGTGGAAGAGGATGTTTAACTAAAATGTATATACATTGAAAACAAAGATTGAGAAAATAAGAGAGAAAAGAACGAATAACATTTATTTAACTTTATGGATTTGCAACATGCGTGTTTTGATAGGATTAATAGGGGAAAAATTCTGTGGCAGGTGTTATTGATATAGGTGCTGGTGTTAGTCTTCTGGATTAAATCAAAAATCATAATGCCGGATAGTGAAAGCGCTGTGTAAGTGAATAAAGTGGCAGTCGAGAAGTGGATTGTTTATTATTTATAGAGGAGTGAGGTCTGAATCTGTTTTGTGTTCCTGGTATTAAATTTGTATTGGATTCTGGTTATGAAGAATTTGACAGGTGAAGTGGTGTCAGGGTCGGTGTCTAGAATGATGGAGAATAGAAGAGTGGATATGTACCTATTTATTACATGCAGATGATTTGTTTTGTTTGGTGAAACTGAAAAAGCAGTCTTTGAGAGGATTGGTTAGAGGGGTTTGGCAGAGTGCGTGTGTAAAAGGAAGGGCTTGAAAAGGTAAATGTCTGATCAGATAAGGTTGAGTGAGTGAGGAAGTCCGCGGTTGTGAACTATGTATAATATGACAACTGGAATCAAGTATCGATTTTAATTTTAGGTATATGGTTAATAACGAACGGGATGATGCAAAATGTAGTGGAAACTGTGATGATACGGAAGGTGGTTGGAGCAAATCAAATCTTCTGGTGACTGTAAAGGTACTTAAGTCTTGAGTGAACTAGGGTTTTGAATGAGGGTATATTTTGTTGCTACCCGTTTTAATATATAGTGAAACTATGGTCTGTAAACAGATGGTATCAGAATTTAATGTGCAACATGTTCACACTGGACAATGTAAGGGTCGGATATTCTGCGATGAAAAATTTGATAAAAGAGGAATAAACGAAACTTATTCGGAGTGTTGGTGCTGAAAAAAGCGTCGGTAATAAGAGAATAAAGAGGATTAAGTGAGATGGTTTGGTCATAGAGATGAACTGATTAATGACGACAGTTGGTTGGTTAGGGGATGTATATAGTGAGTGTGTTGGTATCGCATCGGCTGGGAGGATGAGAGAAAAAGTGATTTTGGTCAGTGAGACTAGGACATACCGTGAAGGAGAGATGTGAGTTTGGCAGAGTGCTGCGAAAAAAGGTGTGCTGCGATAACAGAAGTGAATTACTGGGTTTGTGAAGGGGGTATGTTGTGGCTTTGCCCAGGGAAATGAACCCACATTTAACGAGATTACACAGTGAAGTTCCATTGCTGCTCTTAAAGCCTCTGGTGGATTTTTCTGATTGGGAACGAGTAAACGGATGCCTGGTAAAGGAGTCTTTTCGATCTGTGCGTCAATGTCCTTTCTAATATTTCTCTGGTTCCACGTATATGATCCGCATCTCACTTCCCATATCTGGGGTTTGGAGGAATCTTATATCATTAATCTAGTATATATATATTATATATATAATAATATATATATTATATAATATATAAAATAAGTATATATATATTATATCATTATATATATA
>JABUQX010004766.1:25000-45000 GCA_015478945.1 Trachelipus rathkii
AAACCTGTTGTATACCAGTAAAATCAAACCACCCACCGCCTCCCCTCCCTAGCCAATCCTGGATATTTTTACCTTAACATAGTAATATTTAACAAAATGTTTATCAATAACCTTGTCTAATTATTATACTGACCGATGAATATATGCTACGTAACAAAGTTTTCACATAAATAAAGCAAACATAGCATCACCTGAACGACGAATATAACGTACACACAATACCTAACACATTCTTAACACACGCATCAAAACAGCTAAATTAACAAGTGTCCATACTTAACAGAACGTAACTAAGATCATTGAGCGCAGAACGTAAACCTACTTACACTTTTTCTAACATATCACTGATATTTTTACATTAACATAGTAATATTTAACAAATTTTATCATAACCTTGCCTAAATATTATAATCCCAACGCATGATATATGCTAACGAAACAAAGTTTTTCACATCAATCAAGCAAACATAGCATTCACCCTGATTTTCTTACGAAATAACGTACACTCCAAACTCTACACACTTAAACATTATTAAACAGTTTAATTAACAACGCCATTACTTGAATACAACATAAAGTAACTATAACATTGAGGGCAGACGTAACCTACTTACGACCCTTTTTCCTAACATTATCAACTGATATTTTACATTAACATAGTAGACATTTAACAAAAATTTATCACTAATCTTGTGTAATTATCATACTGATCAATGACTATATGCTAACGCTTTACAAAATAATATAATAAGCTAAACATGATCATATGAACTACGCAATAAATGTTACAGACCTCACAACCTCCACGAGCATCT
Organism: Trachelipus rathkii; assembly: GCA_015478945.1. Classification (NCBI taxonomy): domain Eukaryota; kingdom Metazoa; phylum Arthropoda; class Malacostraca; order Isopoda; family Trachelipodidae; genus Trachelipus; species Trachelipus rathkii. The sequence goes on from JABUQX010004766.1 coordinate 25,816, forward strand.
TATACACACGAATCTAGGCAGTCCACATTAACAAAGTCATAACTAACAACTGTATACTGTCAAACTACATTGCATACAATACGTAACTTATTCACTACTTTCTCAAACATATATCTAACATATCATTATTATTCTTGCACGAACATAGTACATTTAACAAAAATTCATACAATTTATGTAAATTATCATACTGGCCAACGAAAATACGCTAACGAACAAAGATTTCACATCAATAACGCTCAACATATCAATAACCTGATGTACAAGATAATCCGTATACAATCAATATTCCAAATACCTTATGCATGAATAAATCGCTAACATTAACAAAGTCCATACTTAACAACAGTTAAAGTAACTACCGGTTGCATACAAAAACGTAACCTATTCATACGTTTCCAATTACACATCTCTAACATATCATTACTATTTTCGTAATAAAACACTGTAATATTTATCATCACCGTACCTAATTATATACTGATCAACGAACATATGCCTACGTAACAAAGTTTTTGGCAATATCATAGCTAACAATCATAGTCTGAACCACGAATATAACATACAGCGAAAAACCTAACACAGCTTAAGCAAGAATAAAACTGCTTATATTAACAAAGTTTCATACTAACAACAGTAAAGTAACTAACGAACAGCATACAGAACGACCAAGTACGAAGCTGATGAGGTAAATATCCATTTAACAAATCAGTATACGGCGAGTGTGGTTTGTTTATTTTATTTTTAATTTCATTTCTTTAAATATTTTTAATATAACAAAAACTTTAATTTATTTTTAATATCTTTTTCTTAAAACTTTTTGTTTTAAAAAATGCTTTATTTATTTTTAATTTCAATTTCTTTAAACTTTTGTTTTTAAAACTTTTGTTATTTTAATTTATTCTTAAAACTTTTTTTGTTTTTTAAAAAACCTTAATTTTTAATCTTATTTACTTTAAAACTTTTTGTTTTTACTAAAAATTTTACACTTTTCAGTTATCACTTAAAAAATTGGTGTTTTGACATACCCTAAATACGGTAAATCACTGAATTCATAAAATCAAAACCACCCCTACCTCCCCCTGATTCTATTGGGTATTGAATATTGATCCTGATGATCTTGACCAGGGTCATTATTCGTCGGTAATCATTTTGGATAACAATAGCATACAAAATGTCTTTTTATACTAACCTCGAATATATGCTGACCATAACAAAGTTTTTCACATCATTAAAGCTAGCACATAACATAACATGATGTAAGAATATAATGTATATAACATCAAACCTAACATACCTTAAACAAGAATTAAACAACTAACATTAACAAAGTTCAATACTAACAACCGTAAAGTAACTAGCCAAACATCTTAGAAAGTTTGCCGTTTCACTCTTTTTCTTTTTGTTTTGAAAAACCTTTATTATTTTTAACTTTATTTTCTTTAAAACTTTTGTTTTAAAAAACTTTTATTTATTTTAATTATTTCTTTAAAACTTTAGTTTTTTTTTTTTTTTTTTTAACTTTCAAATTTTTTAACTTTATTTCTTAAAAACTTTTTGTTTTTACGCAAAACATTTATCTTTTATATGTTAATAAAGTAAAAAATTTTTCATTTACAAAAACTAAACATAAAAACACGTAAATAACAAAAGTTTCAACATCAATAAGTAACATAACATAACCGTATCAAGAAATATGTATAATCATCAAACCTAACAAAATACATACTGGCAACAGGAAATTAACTGACATTGATACAGACTGGAATCATATTCTGAAGACAATTAGAAGATCAGTGGAGAGATATAATCATGTATTTTACATAACATAGTAACATTTAACAAAATTTATACATACCGCCAACAAAATATATACGACGTTCAACAAAGTTTTCACATCCAATAAAGCTAACATATCATATCCTGAAACTTAGGAAAATAACGCACATTGACAACATACCTAATCATACGCCTTAATGATCGAATAATGGCTAACTATTAAAAGTTCCATACTTAACAACACTAAAGTAACTAACAATGCATACAGAATCGAACATGACGAAGCTGATGTGGTTCCTGTTTCACTAAAGTTATCAAATACAAGTCGAGAAATTGTTCAAAACTCCGCCTACTTTTCGAAATCATTACTGCAAATATCTATGATCTTGGTTTTGGTTCGTTTTCGAAGACAAAAAAAACCCTTAAGGTATGCATTTGATTCTAGTCATAAAACCGAGTAACATAAACTTAATTTAAAAAAAATTTTTTTTTTGCTCATGTCTTTATTTTTTTCCACACAATAAATAACTTTTACATTTTTAATTTATTTTCTTTAAAATACTTTGTTTTTTTTTAATAAAAAAAAGAAAACTTAATTTTTTAATTTTATTTTGCTAAAACTTTGTTGTTTATTTAAAAATTTTTATTCTTTATTTATATAATCGTACAAAACTTCTGTGATTTTACACACCATAAGCGCAGTAAATCAGTAAAATCAGTCCCATTCTCATTCTACGTCTCTATCATCGTCGTCTCTACCTCTCTGTGATCTATTCGATCTATCGATCATATCGATCTAGATGATCAAGTCACAATTTCGTGTATTCATTTTCGGTAAACATAACATAAAAACAAGTTCTTATACACTGATCAACATAACATAAGTTTTCACATTAATAAATAAACCAAAGAATGATTTTAGTCTAAGAAAACAATACACAACAACAAACCTGAATGATTTAAACATGAATAAACTGTTAACGTTAACAAAGTTCACACTAACATAAGTACTAACATATGACCCAAGAGTACCTGATCATACTTTGTCAGCATATCTCAACATAACAATGTAATTTATATTAACATGGTAAATTTATTACTAAAATTTTAACACTAATGTGTTTAATTATCATACTGATCAATCCGATATGATCTTTAACCAATAAAGTTTCCACACCACATAAAGCTAACATAGGTACATGAACTAGGAAAATAATGTTAAAGACAAACCTAACCACGTATTTACAACACTAATACACTTGTTAACATTACAAAGTTCCACACTTAACACCGTAAAGTAACTAACATTGCATGCAAAACGTACCTATCTTACTTTCAGCATATCTCTAAATATTTAACTTAATCTTAACACTGACACAGTATACATTACAAAAATGTATCATTACCTGACCTAAACTTCATACTGAATAACGAATATACTCTAACGTAATAAGTTCAAACATCAATAAGGTAAACATATTCGTAAACAAACACTGACGTAAAAAAATAAGTAAATGACAAACTAACACACACTTACAATGAATAAACTGTAACATTAACAATAGTTCCAACACTTAACACCAGTAGAATGCCTAGCACAGCGTACAAACGTAATCTATTCATACTTTTTCAAGCAACTCTAACAATTAACGTTAATCTTACCAAGACAGTAATTAGCAAAAAAGTATTCATTCATTCATGACGAATCAAATACATACGTACCGACTTATTATGCTAACGTAGCAAAGTTTTTTACATTTTCAAGTAATATTTTAACAAAAATTTATCATAACCTACCTAACTATAATAATCCCAACAAATAATTGTTAATAAAGCTAACATATGCATACAGACACTAAATATAATTGCACAATACAAAATTAACACTCACCTTAGCACGAAAAAACACCCAACATTAAAAAGTTCCTACTTAAGTCAACACGTACAGGACTAGACCAGGCGCACAATAACGTAATCTATTCACACACTTTTTCAAAGCATATTTTAACATATCATTTGTACTTTACATTAACACTATCTGATTCTCACGTCGCCATTTCGCGTATCCTTTCGGTAAACATAGCCCAAAATGAGTTCTTTATTACTAATAGCGAATATATGCTAACATTAACATAGTTTCTCACATTAATAAAGCTAACATATGATCATCTGAACTAAGAAAAATAATGTACAATGACAAACTTAACACAACCTATAGCACTATAAACAGTTAACATTAACCAAAAGTTTCACACCTTAACACCCGTAAACGTAACTAGCATTGCAATCAAACGTAACCTAATTCATACTTTTTCCAAGCATATCTCTAAAATATCAACCGTTAATTTTACATTTACACAGTAATATTTTAACAAATTAATCATAACCATTGCGTCCATTAATCATACATACCTAACGATCAACTGTAACATAAGTCTTTATCTAGATATATACATAAAAAATAAGTTCTTTGACTAAATATTCATAGTAAACTTGTATTAGTTTACTTGATTAAACAGTAAAATCAGATTTAAATAGTAAATAATTTAAACCAAGCAACCCTCTCCCTACCCCTCCTAACCATACTTGTTGATCTTGAGTTTATGATTCTATCGCTCGTAGTTTTCGAGTAATCATTTCGACCTAAACATAGCACAAAAATCAGTTTCTTTATATAATTTACTCGAATATTATGCCTAACGTAACAGTTTTATCATTAATTACGCTAACAAAGACGATAACAAACTAAAAAATCATAATGTACACGATTAAACCTATACTACAAACATACGTACGAATAAACTACTTAAATTAACAAACTTCCGCATTAATCACAGTAAAGTACTAACACATCACAAAACGTAGACCTATTCCATCTTTTTCAAGAATATCTCTAACATGTCAATGTTAATGTACATTAACACTCGTAATATTTAACAATAGTAATTTAGCTAACCGCCGTCTAACATCATACTGACATATCGAATATAAATCTAACAGTATAATTTTACATCAACTTCGTAATATTAACAAAAAATTCATCATAAACCTCTCTAAATATCAACAATCCCACGAATAATTGCAACTATAACAAAAAGTTTTAAACCCAACTAACATACAAATGAACAAAAATTTTATCCTACTATACCAAAAATAAAGTTCTTGACTAAAAATATCACCAGTAATGTTATAGTTTACTGAAATTTTAAAGCATAATCAGTAAATCAGTAAAACACGAACCACCCATCCTGCAGTCCCCTACCCACCCAACAGCCTATGATCTATTGAACTATGATTTCACGTCATATTTCGATATCATTCGGCTAAACAGTTAAATAAAAATACGTTCTTACTATATCTGACCTTCGAATATATTGCTTACGCAACAAAGTTTCCAGCATAATCAAAGCTAAATACAATCATAACCGGTATGCTATAGGAATGATAATGTTACAAATTGCAACTACCATACCCTTGGCGTATGAAATAATCCGTTAACATACCTGAAAATTCCCTACTATCACAAGTAAAAGTGTCTAAGCAGGACATACAATACTCGATCTGTCCCCTTGTTACCGCTATCAGCAACTAGGTAGATATCCGTATTTATTATCAAATTCCCTTAACAAATGTTCAATCTACAAAGATACAGCAGTCACCATTCATCTTTTTAATTTATCAATAGTGTCATTCGTTTCGAGTATAACATCATTTTGACTATATAATAACGTAGACATTATCAAGATTCTCGGACAAACCTAACATTCTTCACAAAAGCTAACCTAGGCTCACGTTTTCGACAACCTCTATCGTCAATTAAAAGTAATATCTTTACAATACTCATGCATTTCTCTACAAATCGTGTTAATTTTCAACACTTGTCATAGTGGTAATATTTAAGCATAACGTACCTAACTTACGATTAACAGTTTTCATTCCGGCCTATCTTCAAAAAGCACATCATCAACCTCTCATTTATAATCCTAAGGGGATGCGCCCTATGAAAGGGTGTGAACCCTGAGATGGGGATCACCCCTTCGGGCTGAGGCCCAAAACCCGCTTAACCTTCGGGGTGATCCCCATCTCAGGGTTCACACCTTTTCATAGGGCGCATCCCCTCGGGTTTTCTCTCGGAGGTGATGTGTTGCTTTATAAAGAACTGTGTTAATGAAAACTGTTTATCGTAAGTTAGGTATCGTTAATGTTAAATTACTATGACAATGTGAAAATTAACACTGATTTGTTATATATAATAAATAAGTTATGTAAGATATTACTGTGTTACCTGACGATGCTGTGTTAGAAACGTGAGGCCTTGGATAACTTTTTTGTTGAGTAATGTTAGGTTGTCCGAGAATTTTGCTAATGTGCATTTTTTATTCATATTTCATATAATGAGTATACTCGAAACGAAGTGACACTTTGATGAAGATTGTGTCAATTCATGGTTCAAGATTGCTGGTATCTTGATAGATGAACTTGTTAAGTGGATTTGTTAGATAGATGGCTTAACCTGTTGCTGATAGGCGGTAAAAGTGAACATAATCGAAGTATTGTATCCTGTTAGCACTTACCTTTGATAGTTAGGAATTTCAGGATGTTAACGGATTAATTCATACGCAAGGTATGTTAGGTTGCATTTGTCCATTAGTGTCTTTAGTACATTGGTTATGAATATGTTACGCTTTATTGAACTCTGTAAACTTTGTTGCGTACATATCTTCGTAGGTCAGTATATAAAAGACTTATTTTATGTTATGTTTATCCGAAATGAACTCGAAATATGACTTGAATAATATATCAATAGATTACGGTTGGGGTGGTAGTGGGACTAGGATGGGTGGTTTTGTTTACTGATTTAATGTCAAATTGTTTAAAATCAGTAACTATGAGCATTACAGTATATTTTTTTCAAAGAACTATTTTTATATTATGATAATAATTTTGTTATTTTATGTTATGTTGGGATAAAACTTTGGTTAGCTTGCTAATTATTCGTTGGGATTGTGATCTTTTAGACGAGGTTTGATGATTTTTGTTAAATGATAATCAGTTGAGTAAAATATTGTACGTTAGCTTTATATCGTTGTCAGATGATGATTAGACAGTTTAGCTAAATTTTGTTAATATTACGTGTTATGTTATAATTAACATTGAATTGAGATATCTTTGAAAAAGTGTGAATATGGTTCGTTTTGTACGATTTTAGGTACTCTTACTGTTGTTAAGTGCGGAAGTTTGTTAATGTTAGTATTTTATTCGATGTTGTGTTAGGTTTGTCGTGTACATTATATTCTTAGTTAGGTTATGTAAGGCGTTATTTAATTAAAAACTTTGTTTACGCTATGTCATATATCGATGGTTAGTATTAACTAAAAAGACTTATTTTCTTGTGTTATTGAGTCGAATGATAGCTGAAATATGACATAATCAAATAGATCTAATAGATCATAAATGGTATGGTGGGAGGTGGTGGGAGGGTTCAGTTTAATTTTTACTGATTTACTGCTCTTAAAAAATCAGTAAACTAATACAATTTATTTCAGAATGATATTTCTATTTTCAAAGAACTTTGTTATTGTTATGGGCTGATAAACTTTGTTATGTTACATTATCCGTTGGTATGGTATGATAATAGACATGGTATGATCATAATTTTTGTTAATAGTTACTGTGTAATGTAAAATTGAACGTTAATATGTTAGAAAATGTTTGAAAAGTATGAATAGGTTACTTTTGCATGTCAATGCTAGTTACTTTACGGTGTTAAGTGTGAGGAACTCTGTTAATGTTAACTGTTTAAAAGTGCGTAAGTTTGTTAAGTTTGTCATTGTACACTATTTTCTTAGTTCATATGATTGTTTATGTTAGCTTATTAATGTGAAAACATTGTTATGTTCGCATATATTCGCTTGTTAGTATATAAAGATTCATTTTTTTTATGTTTACCCGAAATGATACGCGAATGCGACGTGGAATCAGTAGGGTATGTATAATATTACAATGATACGTAAGATATGCTTGAAAAGTGTAATAGATTACGTTGTTTTGCGGTGTACGCTGTGCTAGGTCCTTTAGTGTTGCTAACTATGGAATTTGTTAATGTTGGTAGTGTTATTCGTGCGTAGGTGTGTTAGGTTTTGTCAGTGTGTGCATTATTATTCTTAGTTCTGTATGCTATTTAGCTTTATTAAAATTGAGATTTGGGAATGCAGTTTCAAAGGGTATGTTATGATAAATTTTTTGTTAAATATACTATGACAAAATGTAAAAAACTCTTGTTACGTTAGCATCTAGTCGGTGGTCTATGATAATAGCTCATGGTGATGGGATACATTTTGCTCAGATGTAACTGTCTTCGTAAGATTAACGTTAATATGTTAGAGATATGCTGAAAAAGTATGAAAGATTACGTTTTGGTACGCTGTCTAGGTCATTTTACTGAGTTAATGTGGAACTTTGTTAAGTTAACAGTTTATTCATGGTAAGTTGTGTGGTTTTGTCGTTGTACATTATTTTCTTAAGTTCATGTTACCTATGTTAGTTTTATTGATGTTGAAACTTTAGTACGTTAGAGTATATTGTTTGATCAGTGTGATAATCGGACAAGGTTTATGATACATTTTTGCTAAATTTACTGTGTCTAGTGTAAGATAACGTTAATATGTTAGAGATATGGCTGGAAACAGTAAGAATAGGTTACGTTGCATGCATGTATTATGCTTACTAGGGTGTTAAAGTTTGAACTTTGTTAAGTAACAGTTGTTCGTGTGTAATTTGTTTAGGTTTGTCTTTGTACATTATTTCCTAGTTCATGTTACGCTATTTAGCTTTATTGGTGTGAAAACTTTATTGCGTTAGAGTATATTCGATGATCAATATGATCTAATAACGTTAATGTTGTGATAAATTTTTAGTTAATGTTACCATGTTAATATAAATTAACATTGCTTTTATGTTAGAGTATATTGCTTGACAAGAGAATAGTACGTCTTTGTGTGCTATAGTATGTAACTTTACGTTAAGTGTGGCACTTGTTAACGTAACAGTTTATTTCATGTTTATATGCCATGTCAGGTTTGTTGTTGTGTATTGTTTTCTTAGACAAATGATGCTATTGTTAGTTTATTAATGGAAACTTTAGTTATGTTTGATCAGTGTGAATTAAGAAACTTGTTTTTATGTTGTATGCTTTCATCCGGAAAATGATACACGAAATGCGTGACTTGAATCATTAGCATCGATGCTCGATAGATCGATGTAGATACACAGGGGTAGGAGAACCGAATGATGAGGATGTATGAATGGATGGGCTTTGATTTTACTGATTTACTGCTTTTCGGGTATGTAAAAACACAAATATCTCTCTCTCTCAATAAAATATACAAGCTGTAATTTTAAGTATAAAAAAAACGGAAAAAAAAAGAAAGTTTTAAACGACAAAAGCTAATTTTTAAAGCTTTTTTTTAATTAAAAACAAAATCAAAAAAGAAACAAAATTGTATAAAGAGTGAAAGTCTTTTAGAGTGCTTTTTAAAATCAATATTCTTTAGTAAACGACATAAAAATGTTTTTTAATAAATTTGCTTGTGTTGACCCTGGGTTAAACATGAATCAACATGGTAATAGCTTAACTGTTTCGAAACGAAACCAAACATAGAAGTCATAGTGATTGTGCGTAATGTTTGAACGAACAAAGACAGAATCATAGGTATTTGCGTAACTGTTTCGAAAAGTTGGCGGAGTTTGACAATTTCTGACTTGTATTTATAACTCTGATGTGAAACAGGAACCCATCATCAGCTTCGTACATGTTCGCTCTGTATGCATTGTTTTACTTATGTTAATATTAAGTATGGGAACTTTGTTAATGTTAGCCATCATTATTTCGATCATGCAAGGTATATTGTTAGTTTTCGTTTCATTGTGGGCTTATATTCCTTAGTTCAGGATAATGATATTTAAGCTTTATTGTATGTGATAAAAGCTTGTGTACGTCATCATATATCAGTTTTCTTAATAAATTGAGTATTGCAAGCGAGAATGTTACATGTTATGTAAATGCCTAAAATCAGATAAAATATTCCACCAATCAAGATTATAAAACAAGCTGAAAGCAAAAATCAGTTACTTGTTCATGTTGCCAAGTATCTGTATTTGTTAGGTTTGATTTCATATCATAGATATTCTAGCTAATAAGTTATCCTATGTATCGCTTTATTGCAGTGTACAACTGTTTGGTTATCTTACTGTTCTTAACCTGTTTTAGTATTATGTAGCAAATGTAGAATTTTTTAAGATCTTTACATAAAAAAGATTAAACATTTTTAATCCTGACAATAAAAATAAGAAATGATGCTTTTATAAAACGGTTCGCATTAATTTAAGATCTTTATAAAAAAAAAAACAAAACTAAATTAAAAATAAGAAATAAAGTTAAAATAGCTAAAAGTTTTAAACAAAAGTTTTTTAAAACACAACGTTAAAATAATAAATAGTTTTTAAAACAAAAAGAACATAATAATTGAAAGGGCAACGTTCATTATGTTTTGCTAGTTACTTGACTGTTGTTATTATTGAACTTTGAGTGAAGCTATGTTATTTACGGTTAAGGTCTGTGTAAGGTTGATGTTAACATTATCATTCTTACGACTCAGGTTACGTTTATTGTTGAGCTTTTATTGATGTGAATACTTGTTATGTCAATTTCGAGGGCTTAGTGATAAAAAGAAACGCATATTTTTGTTGCTATGTTTATCCAAAATGATCAACGAAATGTGACTGGACGGTCAATCCAGATCAATAGATCATAGATCAAAAGATCAATAGATCAGTGCAGGAACGGTGGTTTGAATTACTGATTCAGTGAATTTACCGTTTTAGGTATGTAAAAAACACAATTTTTTTTTACGTTTACGTTTACTGAATAAGTTGTAAATTTTTTTAGTAAAACAAAAAGTTTATAACATAAGATTAAAATAAAGTTTTTAAAAAACAAAAACGTTTTAAATGAAATAAATATTAAAATAACATAAATGTTTTTAAAATTAAGTTTTAAAGAAATGATAATAAAAATAAAGCTAAAAGTTTTTGCTTTAAAAACAGAAAGTTAACGAAAATAAATTAAAAATATAATTTTAATGTTTTTTAAAAACAAAGGTTTAAACGAATAATATTAAACATAATAATTAAACATACACATCGCTATACTGATTTGGTAAAAGAAATATTTACTCATCAGCTTCGTACTTGCTCATTTCTGTATGTGCTTTTGGTAGTTACTTACGGTTTGTTAATGTATGTAAGATCTTGTAATATTAGTCAGTTGTATTCTTGCTTGTAACTTGTTAGTGTTTTGCTGTCTATTGTTATATTTTCGTGGTTAGACTAATATAATGTTTAGCGTTTTGTTAGCAAAAAACTTTGTTACGGTAGCAAATATTCGTTGATCAGTATGATAATTAGGTCCGGTGATGATAAATATTATCAGCATGTTTAATTACGAAAGATATGTAATGATATGATTAAGAGATATTTGTTAAACGTATTAATAGGTACGTTTTTATTTATGTCACGGTAGTTACTTTTACTGTTGGTTAGTATGGAACTTCTGTCTTAGATGTTTATCGATTTTATGCATTGCATAAGGTATGTTGGATTTGATGTTATACATTATACATAACATTCAGGTTATGATATGTTACTTTATTGTGTGGAAATCTTTGTTGGACATAAATATCTTACTAATATTAATGATAATTAATAAAATTGTGATAATTTTTTGTTACACATGTACTATGTCGTTGCTAAGAATAAGTATGATATGTAGAGATATGTGTTGTAAAAAGTGTGAAATAAGTTCGATATTGTATGATCAGAATGTTAGTAACGTACAGTGTTAAGTATGGAACTTGTAAGTGTTGATTGCTTATTTCGTGTATAAGATGTGTTATGATTGTGAGTATGTTAGCATATATTCGTAGTTCATTATGTCCATGTTTGTTATTAATTTATGAATAACATTTTTACGGTTAGCATATAATTCATGATATCATATGATAAATTAAACGATTGTGGATAGAATTTTGTGTTATAATGTTGCTATAATTAAGTGCAAAATAGCTGAGTGATGTTAGAAAAGACGGTAGAGATTAAGTGTTGCCTCATGTTAGTTTACTTTACTGTTTTAAGTATGGCAGTTTTGTTATGTAAAACCTGTTATTTCATGGTTTAAGATGTGTACTTTGTGAGGTACTTTATATTTCGTTTCAGGTGATGCTATGTTTGCTTGTCATTGGATGTGATAAAGCTTGGTTAGTTAGCATTATTCGATTTAGGCCTACAACTGGTTTGGAATAGTATAGATTTTGTTAAATATTACTGATGTTAATGTAAAAATATTCAGTGATTATGTTAGTAAACAAGTGTAATAGGCCTAATGTTCGTGTCTGCTCGATTGTTTAGTTACTTTAACCTGCTTGGGTAAGTATGGAACTTTTTGTAATATGTTTAGCTGTTTTATTCGGTTAGAGGTGTTAGGCTTTTGTGTGTACGGTTATTATTCGAGTTTCAGGATACTTCGCCTATGGTTGCTGTTATTGTATATCTTTCTAGATATATTCCATCGTTAGTATAAGTAAGCAGACAAGGGTTATGATAAATATTGTTAAATATTAATAGTTAAGGTGTAAAAATATCCAGGATTGGGGTAGGGAGGGGAGGGGTGGGTGGTTGATTTACTGATTTACAGGTTAGGATTAGTGTAATAACACACAAATTTCTTGAAGGTTATAAATCTATGACAAAGCGTAAAAATTAGTAAATTAAACTATTACAGCAATAAAACACTAAAAAAATAGTTGTAGGTATGTTTATACAGATAGTATGACATGAGATTCACCTAGATATATGAATGGGGAGTGGGCGTTTGATAGGTGGAGGAAGTCTGAGGGTAGGTCATGGGAGCTTAAGAGCCAGAGGCTCTAGAGCGGTGTTTTGATTTATATAAAAAAACGTAAATTTTTTATATTATAAACCTAAAAAGAATAAGAAATGTTTATATTTTTTTTTTTTTAAATTTTTTTACCACTTCCTAATATTGTAATTTCTGTTTTAAAATTGAAATTGTTTAATTTCAGTAGAGATTTTTTTAAAAAATTTTTCTATAAGTTATTTATTTTTTCTTATGATTTTTTCTGTATCGTGAACATTCATAAGAAAGATTTATAGCCAAATTTTCGTGTTCTATGTCAATTTACCAAAGTTTTTGGGCAACAGCCTCCAGACTTCATGGAGGGCTTATGTCGATCTTTAGCCTCTTTGTTTTCGTGGATACATATATTGAAGGGTTTCGAGTTTCAGCGTTCTAAGTGTCAATATTGTCAGTTTGGGGTCCGGTAGACGCCCTCTTTTAGGGCTGTTCGTACTGGATATTTTAACCATATATGATGGAGTACCTTATATTGATGGGTATATTCGAGTTTCCCTCGTTCTATTAATATTTGCAGGTTTGGGTCCAGAAATCCCCAATGGGTGCTTACTAAATTTAACACTGGGTTCAGCAATGATTCCCTTATATGATATGTTGTATATCGATGTTTATCGCTCTATCGTTAATATTTTATGGTTTGGTGGGGCAGCCATCCCCCTGGGTGCTCACATAATTGTACACTGGTTTCAGATGTACCTATATTGATTTAGATGTTACCGAGTTTCAGTCGCTTTCTTCGTCAATTTTAAGTGTTTGGGTGGAAGATCTCCATGCTGTAGGTACTAGAACACCCTATATTGGAGTATAACGATTATATTCGACTCTACGACTTCGATTACGCATATAAAAACGATAGGTTGTTATTCGAATGTTTTATTACTTGCCGCACCGCATGCGTCCAGCACGGTGCCTGGAGCCATACTCATCAGAACTCCGCTACCAACTGTCTTTACTAGATACTCAATCTCTTGAATCTCTCACACATTTAGCGTTTAATCGGATGCAATTTTGATGTTTTTATATGGGTGGGTTCTCCTTCGTGGGGACTCTGGGACGTAGACTTTCGTATTACAACGAGGTTTATCTACATGTAAGCCCCTTCAAATTTTTAACCCAAAATGAACAATTCTCTAAACCCATGTAATATATGATGTATTGGAGCCATAATGCTGAGGCGGGAGCCGGAAGCCTAAAATAATATTTGCCGTTCAATATATTGAATGAAGTATTCTTTGTTAAAAATAATAATAATTAATATAATATATAGATTAATAATAATAATATATAATAATAATAATAATAATAATACCTAATAAAATAACAAAGACATTTAATTAATTAATAAAAAAAAATAATAACATCATTACTCGTTCGCTCTGGCTGAAGCAGAGTTCGGAGTGAGGAATGGGTCCGGAGTCGAGTCAGAGTGCGTGAAACAAAAACGTCGAATAAGGAATGAACTAAATCAGGCTGTAAGATTTAATTAATTAATAAAATAAGATGATAATAATAATAATAATAATAATAATAATAATAATAATAATAATAATAATAATAATAATAATAATAATATAAAGATAGTTCACCACCATTACCACGATCGGAACATTGTTTGGCTTTGATGACGATTTCTCTAACTATTTATGGTTTGAAATGGGGTCTTGCAACTACAAAGATGGGAAAAGGAGGCAAGAGAAAGAAGCTGTGATACAGCTTAATGCTAAATAAAAAAGCATACAATTTAGCATGATGTAAGGGGAAAAAATAAAGCTGAAAAATAAGTAATTTACTACTGAATCAACTACAATTTTTTTCCCCCTTTTTTATAAGTCTGTATATATGCGAACAGATACAGAGGTGATTAGGAAAAACACTGAAAAATTATCTTTGAAACCGAAAAAAAATTTATTTCAAGAATCCATAAACAGATAAATTGTTAAGTGAGATTCAAGAATAGCATATATGCTATTAAAAGTAAAGACCACAAGAAGAAAACTACGAGTACAACTGCTAAGAAAGCTTGACTGATTAATCCTCACAATGAGATACAAGGTTTATTTAGTTCGATTTCGCTGAAAAGGAGAAATCACACAAATCCCAAAAAATATCTTGCTTGCTGTGATAATCTACAGAAAGAAAAGAGCAGTCATATTTGAATGAAGACTGTCAAGAAGAGGAATATGGAGCATAAAGACTGTCAAGTAGAGGAATATGGATGTAAGTTACATAATTGAATATTAAACCTTATATGATTTATCTAAATTCTGTAACACAGCTTCGGTGACTCCGAACAAATAATAAAAACAAATTCCTAATAAGAATTAATTAGCCTGGAAAATCCATTATAATTTTACAATTAGATATCCATGAGTTTTTCAACGCTAAAATGTAACAGCACTATACGAAACCCTTGTCAAACTGAAAACATGTGATTTTTCGAAATATTACATACTGTCAGGCATTGGAATCATATAGTCTCGATTAATATAAAAAAGATTCAACATATTTGAGTTCAACAAGTTACAACTGTGGTGACCATATATACTCGTATTACTATGATCGATTGTTTTCTGTCTTTTTCAGGTTGCCTAGTGTTGTTCTGGGTATTCAGATGGATTGATGAAACTGAAACTGGATGTGCTAATTTAGTGCTTTTTATTGTGTCGTGCGATCGCTATATTTTTATTTCATTTTACAGTGTGTTAGTAATTGGAAGACATAAGTGGGATTGTATTGTGGACAGTCATGATTGTTTTTATTTTATCACAAAAATTCTTGAGCAGAAAAATTGTTCAATTTTAGCCACTTTTTTATTTTTATTTATATAGTTTACCCGCAAATCTATATAATAGTATATGAATAAGTATATTATATATAGGTATCTATATATAAGTAGTATCATACTACTAATTTTTTTGGCACTATACTAGTATACTATATATTATATGTTTATATATATATATATATTATATAGAATTATAAATATTATATATATACCGTAATATTTATATAGTAAGTCATATATCTGTATATAATTACTATATATTATATACTATATATATATATAGTGATATATATAGTATATATGTATATATACTACTTTCTATATATATATATTATATGATATATTATATGATATATATATATATATATATATATATAATATATATATTTATATGTATATATCATATATAGTATCATATATACAGTACTACTATATATATCGTAAATACCATTCGCTCTATCGTTTTCACATCGGTATTACAACTTTCCGCACTAATGGCTGAACTGGCTTTAAAATACTATATACTCTATAGTATATTGTATATATATATAATATATTATATATATATATATACTTATATATATATATATAGCTATTACTATATATATATATATATATTATCATATATATATATCATATATATATATATATATATATATACACGTATATATATATATCAATATATATATATATATATAATTAATTTTAATATTTATTATATATATATATATAGTATATATTACTATAGCTGTATACGACTACGTATATATATATAACTATTATATATATATATATTATATCAGATTATATAGTACTATACTAGTATATATAGTATAGCGTATAGTATATATAGTATATATACTATATATAGTATATATGTATATATTATAGCCGTATAAGGCTGATCTAGACTCTATTTTACTTTCAACATTTTTTTTATAAAAAAAAAAAAAACACGTTTTCAATGTTTTTTTTTCGTTTTTTTTCTTTTTTTCATTGGTTTATTAAACGAAACCGTTCCGTGTCAATTCAGTTTTTAAGGGCTTTCTTTTGTTTTTATAAATATACAATTTTTTAAACTCATCTAGATAATATTTCTTACAAACAAAAATTTTTTTAAATAAACATTTACATACAAATGGAAAACATTTTTTAATTTTTTTTCCCCACCCCAATTAATCCCAATCCAAAATCAAAAGCTAAGGAATAAAGATATTTATATTGTTTAAATGTATATTACTATACTTCTATCTGAAATCAAATAGCAAATAAAAATGTATTTATTTTTAAAAGTAGTATATATAACATATATAATGTATAATAATATATTAGTATAATGTATATATATATATATATATATTATATATAGTATATATATATATATATATATATCACGTAGTAGTTATGATATATATCCTTGGTTATTTAACATATTTAAAGGATGGGGTGATGAAAGAATGCGAGGTAGGGGTGGTAGGGTAAAGTGTTAGATTTATGGAGAATTGTAGGGAGTGTTGTGTGCCTGCTAATCTGATGCGAATATTTGGTCTCCGTATCGTAGCCATATGGCATTGATAGAGGGGTTTAGCCAGCTGCGTAAAAGGATTGGTTTGGAAGTAAACTTAGAAAAGAGTAAGGTGATGGTAGTGGGCAAGGAGAGTCCCGCTGTGTGAAGTTATTTTGAATGGTGAGCAATTGGATCAAGTATCTGTATTTAAAAATTAGGATATACTCTATGTTGGATGAGAAGGGATTGGATGATGCAGAGTGCAATAGGAAAGTTGTAAATGGTAGTAAAGTGACTGGTGCAATTAAATCCTTGATGGACACAAAGAGACTAATCTTGAGTGGGCCAAAATTTTGAATGAGAATATGCCGGTTACCTGTGTTAATGTATAATAGTGAAACTATGGTTTGAAATGGTAGGTATAGATCTAAGGTGCAATGTGTTTAGATGGATAACCTTGTGAACGTGTTAGGTGTGAGAATTGATAAAATGAGGATTGAACATATTAGGGAATTGTGTGGTGTGAAGAAACAGGGGCATAAATGAGAGAATAATCGAGAGTGTATTGAAATGGTTTGGTTATAGGGAAAGAATGGTTGGTAGTCGGTTGGTTATGCAAAGGTACAGTGGTGGTGAGTGGGTTTGCTGAGAATCGACCGACTGGGAGACCAGAAGGAAAAAAGCAGTGAATTAATCAGTAAAAGGAATGTCTGAAGAAAAGGACATGTGACGTTTGGGCTGATGCAGAAAGAAAGGGGAATAATAGGAGTGAATGGTGGGCGTTTTTTGACGGGGGGTCATGGTGGTGGGCCTCGACCCCAGAGATGACACCCCACATCTGGACAGAGGATACCATATAGTGAGGGTGTCCGTCGCGGTCTTGGGAAGCCTTATTGTAGATATTTTAGACTGCGATGAGATCTCATTTAAGGGTATGGAGGATATGGGTAAGGCAAAGGGAGATTTACTTTCGACATACGTCATGCTCTTTTACTTAACTGTCATATTTTCCATGCATGTTGTGCACCCATAACTCACATCTAGTGAGAACACAAGGGAGGATAAAGAAATATAATATGATATATATATATACGTATGATAGTACTTATATACTAGTATACAGTATAAATATATACCGTATAGTATATATATAGTATATATATATACTATAATATATACTGGTATATACTATATAGCTATATTATACACATATATATATATATATATACTATATTATATATAATACTATAAATATACTATTATAAGACTAATATAATTACATAACTATATAGTAGTAACTATATATATATATATTTATATATATATATATATATATATATAGTATAGTATATATATATACTAAGTCTATGTTAGAGACCTTTTATACGGTCTCGTTACCCAAAACAAAAATAAGGTGTCAGGGTTTCTCTATTGGACCAATAAAATAGATCTTTCTAATAGAGGGAATTTGTTAATTTAGGTTATGTTTAATATATCATATATAGCCTACTTACTTTATGTATACGATATATAATATATATTCAAATATTTGTCTGTAGTATATTTAATATATTTTAAATGAAAATGATATATATATATACTATATAGTATATATATAGATAAGTACTATTCATATATATAGTATACGTATAGTATATAGTCTACTATCATAGTATATATATATATATATCTATATATATACTATATATATATATATATAACGGTATAGTATAGCTATACTATATATAACTTTTTATATATAGTATAATATGCCTCTTACTATAGATAATATATAAAATGGAATACTCAATAAGAAATAGGTTCACATGCATTTATGTATATAGTATATACGTAGGTGGGCGTTATCATATTAGGCCCTATAGCTATATAGTAGCTATAAGCCTATATAGAATATAGTATTAGGTAAAATATATACTATAGTACTCTGTTCCTATGTATTGTAAGGAGTATCTTTCAGTTTTACTAGTAACTACAATACCAGTATCAGTAACTACTATATCAGTATCATGAACTACAATAAAAGTATCATGAAATACTATATCATACATTATAGTATAGGCATATAGAATACTAAGTATAGTATAGTGATATCTAGTATATATA
>JABUQX010004766.1:50000-51324 GCA_015478945.1 Trachelipus rathkii
CAATAAAGAATTTAAAAATTCCTTATGCTTCCTTTCAGACGTTTTTGTATCTTGTGAACTATCACGAGAAGAAAAAAAGAAAAGCTTTTTTATTTAATAATAGCATTGCAAAGTTTTCCCTTATAAGCAATAAACCTAATTTTGACCTCAACTTTTGAGATAAATATTTCCTGAGATCTCGCAATATATTAAAAGAAAAAGGGAAAAAGGAAAAAAAAAGGGGAAAAAAAAGGTATAGAAATTTCTGAAAATGTTGTTGAAAGTTCTTTCAGGGGAGGTAGTAATTTCTAGAGATTTTTTTTCTATCCTGGGAGAAAGATTGTTACCATATTTTAAAGTAAAATGTGGGGGAGGGGGGGAATCTAGATATTTTGGAAAGTTCCTGGTGGGGAGGTGTGGGGGTTGGGCCATAGATTTGTTTTTGTTTCTGTTTTTTTTTTTTTTTTTATTATTTATTTAATACTCTGGGAGAAAAAATTAAGCTTACTTGAAAATTAAATAGACTAACTTTTATAATAAGTTTTAATTTAATTTTTCCTATCCTTGTAATTTATATTTTAATACTTTTTTATTAGGTTTTAATGAATTCATTATATAAAATTTTCATTGTGTTTTTTTGTTTTTTTTTAATTCTTTTTACATCTTTCGAAACATGAAATTATTTTTTAAAGTAAAAATAAATAAAGTAATGTTTACTATTTCTTAATACAATTAGTTGTATAAATTCCATTTTAATTATTTTACCTCACTTTGTGTTTTGAAAACTAATTTTGTTTTATTTTGCTTTTTTTTTTTTTTTTTTCGTTTTTTTTTTCTTTTTTTTTTTTATTTAAAGTAAACTTCTTCTACTTTCATTTTCGAGTTTTAAAATATTTAATTCATTTAGTGTTTGAAAAAATTTCCAGCAAGATCTTATATATATATAATATATATATATATACTAATATATAATATATATATATATATATACTATAGTATTATATATATATATATATATCTATATATTATATATTAGTATATTATAGTATATAGTTTATATCATTATATATATATATATATATATAGTACTATATATATAGTAATACATACTATAGCTATATACTATATATATAGTATACTATATAATATATATATCAGTATATATCGTATATATATATTATATATATATATATATATATATCTCTAGTAACATATATATATCATATATATACATATAGTATATATATAATATATATATATATATAGGTAACTAGTATATATATATATATATATATATATTATATATTATCTATATACCTAATATATACTATATACCGGTAATTTA
>JABUQX010004767.1:0-25000 GCA_015478945.1 Trachelipus rathkii
TTGCTTTGGGAGTATGGTATAAGCTATTACAACATTTTCAGTAAACAAAGCAGCTATAGTTGAAAGGTAGCGTACTATTAGAGCGCATGCATAGTATTTTACTAAGAATTTTTTAATATACTGATATATGAACGATCTCGCTTATTCTTATAACAGATCTTCCCATACTATAAAGACAACTCCTTTAGCAATGTCAAAAACTAGAGGCTGTAGAACACATCTGTAGGAAACAAAATAAACGCAATTCAGGTATAAAGGTTGAATGACTATGTAAGAGTACTCGATCAGAAGCAAGATTCAGAAAAGGATGAACTGGATGGCTACGAGGTTTTTAAGTACACATATCGAACATTCCGAGTGATGTTTAAGTATATTTTTGGGAGTTAAATTGTGAAAAATAAAAGGAGGGTTCTCTAAAAGAAATACAAAAGTAAGGTTCAACCCTGTAACTACGAATATAAAATTGAAAAATATTAGCTACGAGAGGTAAGGGAAAAAACAGTATCTGGTGAAATGGAGAGGATATCCTGCCAAGTTTAATACTTATAAATGCAAGTGAAGTAAGAATCTTAATCAGTTGTCATTATAATGCATGGAGAGTGTAACCACTTTATTTAACTCTCCCGTCTTCAGCCTTTTTGGATTTACATCCTGATAATAATCTCGGATTTTACAACTGTGTAAATGAATCCTATAGATTGAGTCATCGGCATACGAGTGGATTATGTGCAGGTGAGAAGATCGCATAGAAAATTTACCTCCCAATCTATTCTGGATGGTGGTGTACAGAATGTAGAAGTGTTGAAACTATATTACAAGTGGAAGATACCCGTTATCTGTACAATTGCGAAAAAGGTGAATACGACAACATTTGCTACAAGAGAATAACTTCTTTGAAGAATTTGCTCTGCTGAGGGCATATTTTAAAGTGCCTGCTATTTTCAGTCATTTAAACGACCTCTTTGATATGATATTATGTGTAAGGATCTGGTATACAAAACTGAATTATTATGAAATAAAAGTAATAATATCTTTTAAGATCAAAGTAAGTGTAACTGCGAGGACGTGAACGTTTTCTCGGCGGTCAAGTGGCAGCGAACATATTCGTAAACGTGATGCTGAGCTGGAAATACTTCATGATATCCCTACTATGAAGAGAGTTATACTACTGTGGAGAATAACTTGACTTGGCATGAACAAAAAAACGACGCAGACCGAGTACTGCATTATACATGTAACATCGAGATGCTTAGCATCCTGGTTGGCTTATGTTAACAAATATAATTGATCATCATATGTAGGTAATACTAAAGTCTTTATTAAGAGTAGTATATTTTCCCAGGAGAGTAAAGTTTAACATTCCCTATGTTCATTATCTTCCGCTGCTGAATAATCAATTTTGACTTAATACCAGCATTAATAATTATAAGTCCATTAGTTGCGAGATGGAGCGTTGTTATGCAGAGTTCATATAAAAACAGATGCAGTAATCACATCATAAGAGATCCTATTTAACAAGTGTAGTCAGATATATAATTTTTTCATTCATTAACTTACTCTTACAGTGTAACGATAGTATAAGAAAGACAGTCCTGTAATAATGGACGAAGAAGGTAATTCAGAGGAAAAAAAATGCTAGAGGGGTATGGTCTGTGGATTTTCGCAAGCTTGGAGAAGTGCAAGGCCTTACTCAGGAGAGGTGGGGAATATATGGGTAAAAAAGCTATAAGAATTGCATACTATTCAAGATATTGCGGCAGGAAATAATCCTCGTGCAGCTAAAAGACGTTTGCCGATGTTTAGAGAGATGTGGATGATGTTAACGTAAATAAGAGTAAAATGTCAGGTAAGGAAGGGTAAGAAGATTGTCATAATAGAAAAAGAACAGAAACAACCTAACGTAATTAAAGGTCAAGTTTATATTTAGTGATGTATTTGCTTTTATTAAAACCAGATAACTTTTTTACGATGTGTGTATATAAGTAAGGTTTTCATGAAAATGTTCATTTTACGACCAGAGCTCGTAATGCAGATGCTTTCCTTCATCCTTCTAGTACTGATTGTTGTAAGAGTGAATTGAATCTCTTCTCGAACCCTACAAAGATTAGCGTTAGCGAGTCCACCTTTATCATTTATCCTTTGCATTCAATTACCAATACAGATGTTCTCTAGAGTTCAATATTCCGGCACTTCTGATAGTACTTAGATCTAATAAGTGTTTTATATAACGAATTGACAAAACCTGATGGTACAGATCTTTCTACGGGTGATGACCATATAGTATATACAGAAATCAAATTTCCTGTATACATGTTTCAACCAGGTTGAAGTGTATCTTAACGGAACTGGTGCATCAGCGGCTTATTATCCTTATAGAAGCTATTTAGAACATTTGTTAAATTATTCAGATGATACAATCTCATTCAAATCTGTGGTTTTTACAGTTCAAAGATGAAGCTGCACATATAGATAAAAAGCAAAGCCCTAAAAGTCTAAATATACCTCTGATTTTAGCGGTCGATTAAATGTGATTCTTCTTCAAAAGATCATTCTACCATCTGTAATACTAGAATCATTTATCAGTCAATCTAATGCTCTTAAAATAAAAAGTAAACTTACTGCTACAGTATGTCCAGGACCTGTTTTCAAACTGTTGGAGCCTTATCTCTCTGTTAGAAAAGTGAATATCACCACAGCGACATTTGAATTGAAATTCGCTTTTGATACTACAGAAAGTAATCCTATTAAAGAGTTGACACAGATATTTAATTTACTCAGGATATCGAGTATCATATCCTAACATGGTGAACGGAAATTACCAACAGAAAGTAATAATAGGGATGGTGGAACATGACGCCTACTGGAATTAAAAAGTCACCTATAAATTCACACCTTTTGACTTAGTGGGATCAGTTTCATGTGAAAGGACTACTCACGGAGTTGATTATGAATGTTATACAACGAGACCTATCTCTTGTACGCGGCTTTTAACGATTAATAGCCAATGTGTTCATGTTGATAGGCGGGACGGTTTAATCTTGAAGATCCCAGAAGTATTTATATGCGTATGATCTTACTGCAGACCTTTTAGCTTGTAACCCTATCATATAAACATTTTGAGAAAGGGCATCCTTAGGACTAAAATCTTCTTCTGGATGATTTACAATCGCATCATGTGTGGTCTATTTGAGCATCTCAACTCATGAAATTGACAGAGTACCAAGTACTTTTGATTTTAAGTTTGAATGAGAGGAATAAATCGGTGGTTAAAAAGATCCTCGCTTTTTAGGTGTTTTGCTATTAGAAATACCTGTAAAGTTGGAGAAAGCACTGCTTCATATTCATACATTGCTCGTCACATCAACTACCAGCGTCATGGATTCCGTTTATAGAGCAGAAACCGATACTGTTCACATAATGGATTCTTTGAACTTAAAATTTATATTGAATATATTATATTACCTTTTTTTAATAATGTTAGCTGTGTAAAAACTATGTCTTACTTTCAACCCTTATATTCCAATTTATTTGGAGTTATTGTATTTTTATTATATGTTTTTTAAATAATGTATGTTTTAATACACTTGTAAATATATTTGATGCTAAAATTATGTCATGATTTTATAGTTCTAATTTGTAAAATGCTTTAAAATAAAAAGTTGTTTTCTTTTCCTGCAACTCGTATAATATAAGGTTTAATAAATTTGTACAATTTTATTAAATAAAATGTTTATATAACGGACACTGTGTGTTTTATTCTAATACAATTAAAAAAACAAATGTATTAAAACAAATAAAAAGAAATAACAATAAAAGTATTAACAAAATAAATTCTATCACAAAACAGTTAATCGATATTGAGTTAAAGCAGTAAAGCAGAGAGTTAAACAGTAAAGAAGAGTTAAACGTAAAGCAGAGAGGTTAAGCAGTAAACATGGTTAAAAGCAGTAAGAGAAAGTTAAAGCAGTAAACATGAGTTAAACAGTAAGGAAGTTAAAGCGTAAAGCATAAAAAAGAAAAGTTAAAGCAGTAACATGAGTTCAGCAGTAAAGCAGAAGTTAAGAGTAAAGCATAAAAGGCATAACTAATCCTAGGTGTAGGTATACCTCTATTGTTTTACTGTTTACTGCTAAGGTATGTAAAGTATATTTTTATTTAATTTGCATAATTTTGTTAAGACATGATTTATGATTACAAACATTAGGTGAGCTTTATTTTTAATGTAATTAAAAAATAAAGTATTAAAACAAAATAAATAGAAATAGAAAGTATTAACAAAATAAAATACAAGAAAACTAATGTTAATAATAATGAGTTAAAGCAGTAAGCAAGAGTTAAACAAGTAGATAGAGTAAAAAGAAACGAGCAGAGAGTTAAGCAGTAAACATGAGTTAAAGCAGTAAGCAGAAAGTAAAGCATAAAACATGCTTAAAGCAGTAAGAGAAAGTTAAAGCGTAAAGAGTAAACAAGCATACTAATCCCTACGTTTAGGTATCCCTCTATTGTTTTACTGCTTACTGCTTTAAAGCAGTAAAGTATATGTTTTAATAAATTCGTACAATTGTAGTAAAAAATGATCACATAGTATATTTGAAACGAAATTCTTGAATAGTTTACATGATATCTATTTTTCGTTCAGCGGAGAATTTTGCGTTGCGGACGCACCGCGGCGGCGTACGCGATATGGCCTGGGGCGCACGCGGCGGGGGGGATATTGGGCTGCGGCGACGGGCGGGCGGTTTGGACGTTGTTCCCTGCGGACGCGGATGGACTCGGAACGTTGCGTCATGTCTAATGTGTACTCTTTAGATATATATTCTGTAGTGCTAAGAAAAAAAATAACTCATAGTAGGAAGCATTCTAGCAAGTTGTAATATACACCATTCGATTCTCATACTTATACTAGGTAGAACCATATTAGGGGCATTCGGGGCTCAGGGAGGCTGAAAAGGCTTGAAAAAGTGGCATCAGTTGGCATATTGCATCATTGGCACATGTGCTCACTTGGCCTCATGGCATCTTGCACCATTGCACTCGTTGCACTACTTGCCTCACTGACTCATCTGGCACTCATAGAATACTCTAGAACACATAAAATCTAGACTTTAGGTGATTGGGAGCATTAAAGTTGGAGGCAATCAAGTGGCCATCTATTGCTGAGGCATCAAAAATGTACCGTAGAACAAGGTCAAGGCGAAATATCATGGTCAACAAGGTAAGATTCAAAAAGGGCTAGCTAATGAAGATCAAAAATTACGTGGCAAAAATGACCCTGGAAGATAAAGGTTGTGTGTTTTGTACTGTTATAGTTAATGCAAGTGCAAGTATTATGGGGAGTGTAAGTGTCACAGTGATGTATGTATAAGTTTCATAGTGAATGTTTATATGTGTAGTGTGTGTGTGTGTGGTGTGTGTGTGTGGTGTGTGGTGCGCGTCGGCGTGTATACAAGGCCGAAATATCATGGTCATACAAGGTTAAGACATCAAAACGGCTAAGCCCTAAAGGGTCGGCAAAATTACGTGGGCAAAATTGACCACGGAAGAAAAGGGTACCAGAAATTACCGTGGGAAATGACATGAGATCAAGGTGGTCGAAATATCATGGTAACAAGTAAAGACATCAAAAAGGCTTAGCCCCTAAAGGGAGATCAAAAATTACCGTGGGCATGCCACGGTCGAAAATTAGGGGCGTAAAATAGGGGGGTAATACGGTAGAAAGGTGCTGA
The DNA here is from genome assembly GCA_015478945.1 of Trachelipus rathkii. Taxonomy (NCBI): domain Eukaryota; kingdom Metazoa; phylum Arthropoda; class Malacostraca; order Isopoda; family Trachelipodidae; genus Trachelipus; species Trachelipus rathkii. Next base: position 5,727 of record JABUQX010004767.1, read on the forward strand.
GAACCGTTTGGCGCACCTTCTGAGGGTTGCTAAATAGGGTTGGCAAAAATTAGGGTTGCCAAAAATTAGGTTGCCGAAAAATTTGGGTTTCAAAAAATTTGGGTTCTCAAAAAGGGTTCTCAAAATTAGGGTTCTCAAAAATCGACTTCCTTAAAAGGACAAGTAGCAAAAATACTCAGGAAACGTGGCGTAGAAAGTCAGAAGTAAAAATGTTATCATTTTTTACCCCAAGGTAAGCCTCCAATAGGTGGGTTATCATTTTTTCAAAAAATGTTGTGAAAATGGCCCGGTCACTATTAATATATATAATATATTATATTATAATTATATTATATATATATATATATATATATATATATTATATTATATATATATAATATAAATATATATATATATATATATATATATTTAATATATATATATATATATTGTGTAATAATATTTTTTTTTTTTTTTATTATTTATATATTATAATATATATATATATATTATATAATATATTTATTATATATATTTATATAATTAATATATATATATAATATATATTATTATATTATATATATATTATATAATATATATATATATATATATATATAATATATATATTATATATTATATATATTATATATATATATATATATAATATATATATATTATATATTATAATATATATATATATATATATTGGTAGGCAACTTGAATTATTTTTTATTTCCGTCAATTTCCGAAATTGTAATGCTCTTTATTAAATAAAAAAGTTTGTAAATTTTTTTTTATTTTATTAAACTGTGAGAATGAACTCTTGCATTTGTCAGTTTAAAAAATTGATCGCAATGAAATTACTTTAAAATTATATATTTTTGTTTTTTGTTCTCGGATCCTAGTTTTTTATAAGTCATGATGTTTTTTATATGCCAATAAAACCATCTGTGGTTGATGTTTTCTTTTCTCTTTTAAATAACAAAACAACACCTTCAACTTTCAAATTATTACCAGTTTCACTCAATACTTTGGTGGTTTCTATAATTTATTATTATAAAATCTTTGAAAGCAATTGGTGAAGATGATGCTGAAACTTAAAAATGTGCTAGTTTTTCCAATATCTTGGTAAGATACCGAAGTCCATCAATTGTAAATGTCTATGAAAATTGATAAAACAAAACCAGTAAAGATTTGGAAATTTGAGCCACCTAAAAAGTGAAAAGAAGTAACCAATCATGAAGAGAATAACATTCAGATGTATCGAGGTTATGAATTATAAACTATTTATACAAAAGAGAATTTACGTCAAGTTTAGAAAACCTGTCGCGGTAGATATTCAAAATGTCGGCAAATTGATCAAACAAAATCTGCATGTTTGAAAATTGTATTCACTTCGTACTATCATAACTGTACTGCACTACAATAGTCTCCGAGTCCTCAAATGACTACTGAAAGACCATATATAGAGCCGTTTATTCAATCAAAATTTTTCATCATTTATCACGATGACTAACCATTATAATTTATAATGGTTAGTCATCGTGATAAATGATGAAAAATTTTGATTGAATAAACGGCTCTATATATGGTCTTTCAGTAGTCATTTGAGGACTCGGAGACTTTTGTAGTACAGTACAGTTATGATAGTACGAAGTGAATACAATTTTCAAACATGCAGATTTTGTTTGATCAATTTGCCGACATTTTGAATATCTACCGCGACAGGTTTTCTAAACTTGACGTAAATTCTCTTTTGTATAAATAGTTTATAATTCATAACCTCGATACATCTGAATGTTATTCTCTTCATGATTGGTTACTTCTTTTCACTTTTTAGGTGGCTCAAACTTCCCAATCTTTACTGGTTTTGTTTTATCAATTTTCATACCATTTACAATTGATGGTACTTCGGGTATGCTTTACCAAGAAATTTGGAAAAACGTAGCACATTTTTGTTAATAATTTCATCATCATCTTCACCAATTGCTTTCGAAGATTCTTTTTTGGGAAGTTTTGTTTTATTTTCGCAAATTGGCATCTTACAAACTCGCTTAAACCGTAGTTTAATTTTACTAAATTTTTATTTAGTAACTGTTAGTGATTTTCTGCGAGGAAGATCTGGTAATCTTCAATATTCTTATTAAAATTGTTATTTTCCCTTATAAACATCTCTCTATCTCTCTTCTTCTCTCTCTCTCTTCTCTCTTCTCTTCTTCTCTCTCCTCTCTCTCCTCTTTCCTTCTTCTCTCTCTTCTCTTCCTTCCTTTCCCGCTAGAATGAATGTTCCCTTCCCTTCTTCTCTCCCATAATATTATATATTAATATATATATATATATATAATATTTATTATTTATATAATATATATATATTATATTATAATATATTTATATATGTATATTATATATATATTATTACCCTTCACTTTCTTCTTTTTCATTATTGTCTAGAAACTTAAGCTACACGAAAATAATTATTTTATTAATCAGAGACATTTTCCGGAATTAAAAAAAATAAAAAAAATACGTTAGTTATAAGTAAATACTATAATTAAACTAATTATAATAAAAAATAATAAATTAGAATTAAAAAATAATAAAAGAAAATTTGGCAATTCAGCCTAAGGAAAAGTAGATAGGACTTAGCTTAGTTTTAGTCTTTTAGTTGCTTTTGTTTCTTATTGAATGCAACCACAATTGTTTCATTACCTACTGTGTTTTCAATTTGATATATTAAAAGAAAAAATATATACTTCTCTCCAGTTCTTATCCAGAAATATCCAGCTCGTTTCCAGAAATCTTTATTTTACAACATGCACGTGGTTGGTTTAGACTTAAAAGTAGCTGAAAGAATCACTCTGCATGAAGTTTTCTTATCTTGGAAGAAAGGAAGAATACCTTACCAATTTCAGAAACATTACATACCAAAAGTTAAACAGTTATACAATCAAATGGAGATATCGTTCAGAAAAATACTAGCAGGAAAACGCAAAAGTCATCGAGAAAAGTTCTTGAATTCCACGATCCAACATTTGATGATGCTTTTGATACCCACCCAGAGGACACGGAGAGTTTTTAATTATGCAAAGGTGAAAAAGGATGTCCAGGAAACATGTGTGGTGATAAACTGAAAACGGCTCAAGCAGAAGAACGGAAAGTAGTCTGGAATAGTTAAACGGAAGAGCTGAAGCAGAAAGCTGTACAGAAAAATATAGTTAAATGCACTCACACAAGACACACACAACACAACAACACACACCACATATATATATCATATATATTATATATATTATATTTATATGACTATATATATACTATATAGTATATTATATATATAATAACTATATATATATACTATATTTATAATATAATATACTATATATAATAATATATATATATATTATATATAATATCTATATATTATATAATACTATATATATATATCAATTTATATAATATATATTATTATATATAATATATAATATATATCTATTATATTATATTATATATATTTTATAATAATATATTATCATATATATATATATATATATATATATATATATCTTATATATATATATATATTATATTATCTACTAATATATATAATATATATAATATATCATATATAATATATTATTAATATATATATATTATATATATATATATATATATATATATATATATACTATATTATATTATATACTACTATATATATATATATATATATAAATATACATATATATATATATATATATATTATATTAATATATATATATACTATACTACTTATATATATATATATATATATATATACTATATATATATATATACTATATATATATATATATATATATATATAATATATAATATATATATATATAATAATATATATATAATTATATATATAATTATATATATATTACTATATATCTATATATATACTTATATATATATATATACTATATATATATATATATAATATCATATATATATATATATACTATATATATATATAATATATCATATATACTATATATATATATATATACTACTAATATATATAAATATATTATATAATATATTGTATACATATATATATATGATATATCTATATAAGTATATATATTATATATATATACTTAATATATATACTAATATATATATATATATTATATACTATATATATATATATATATATTATAAATATTATATATAATATATATATATATATAATATATTATATATAATATATATATATATATATATATATTACTATATAATTTATATATATATATATATAAAGTTAAATGAAAATAATCTGGAATTAAAATAAAATATTGAGTTTAAATGGCTTTTTCTTGATTTGTATGCTGTATATATTGTTGAAGTATTAAATATTTACGTTATATGTTATATATATATATATTATACTATATATATATATATATATATATAATTATATATATCATAATATATATATATATAAATTATATAAGTATATATATATATAATCTATATACTATATATATATATTGTTACTATTATATATATATATATATACTAGATTATATATATACTATATATATATATATATATATATTATATATTATATATATATATATATATATATATAGTATATATATAATATATAATATATTATATATTATATATATATATACTATTTCGACAATATAAAATAGGCGATATGGTTTACGGAAAACCTCTTCCTTTTAAATCACATTAATACACAAACTCATTAAACCAAAAATATATAATACTAAAAAAATAATTATAAGCAATACTACACTGTCTACTACTACTTCACTACTACTACTACTGACTACTACTAACTACTTATACTACTACTGCACTACTCACTACTACTAACCTATATAATAATAAATAATAATCTAATTATTAATAATAATATAATAAATAATAATAGATCATAACAATAATAATAATACATAAGAATAATAATAATGATAAACAATTATGAATAATAATATAATAATAATAATAATAATTAAATAATGAATATAATAATAATCAAATAATAATATAATATAATAATAATCAATAATTTTATAAAGAAATAATATAAATAAAATCAATAATAATAATAATAATTATACATAATAGATAATAATAATAATAATAATAATAGTCACAAATTTAAGCAAATCGCGCATATGCATTGAATAGTGAAAATAATAAAAATAGTAATAATAATAATAATAATAATAATAATAATAATAATAATAATAATAATAATAATAATAATAATAATAATAATAATAATAATATAATAATAATAATAATAATAATATTAATAATAAGTATGATTTATTACTTCGAAATTATAGTTTTTTGAGAAATTTTTAATATTTATATGCTTCTATATGTTTAAAAAGTTTGAAATACAATTTGATATAGAATTTTTTATCGAGGAATTTATAAAGTGTAATATTTGGAATAGATGGACTTTTAGATATTGCAGTAGAAAAGTTATTTGTATTTGGCAAATAGGTGAATGATTAAGAAAAAGACCTTTGTGATATAGATACATGTATTTTAACAGATAAAATTATTTCATCTTTATGATTGATCAAATGAAATTTTTAATTTGATCCTATTGACTGTAGCCAAAGTTATATATATATACTATATATAATATATATTATATAATAGTAGAAAATATTATATCGATATATATATATCATATAATCATATATCTAAATATTATTATTAATATATATATACTATATATATATTATATCTATATATCTATATATATATATATCATATATGACTGTTATATATATATATATATATATATATATATACTATTATTTAATCTAATATGATCATATATAAATATATATTATATAATATATAATATATATCTATATATATATATATATATATATTAACCATATATATATATATATATAGGTCAATATATTATTTATATTATAATAAATATATATATATATATATTATATAATAATATATATAATATATATATATATATATATATATATATATATAATATATAATACTATATCTATATATATATATAATATATATATATATATAATATATATATAGTATATATATATAGTAAGTAAGGGGGGCACAACTAACCGCCAAACTTGAAAAGTGGCCCTGTTTTTAACCCCACCCTGGCTCTTTTACCCACTCTGACCTTTTTTTGGACCTTGGACCTTTTACTTGGTTAATTTTTTAGTTACTTTTAACGTTGTCCATAATTCAGTCCAAGATCCCCAACTCTCGGAGGATTTGGGATTTTGCCCATTGGCTAGCCCTGACGTCGAAGGCAAAGCACTTGAAAACCACTGTTGGAAGGCTTTTGGAAATTCCAGTCATGTCGGCAGCTGACTTGGAATTTCATCATTTCATCAGATTTGACGTTTGATACGTCATACCTAGGGTTTTTAAAGGTCGGTCAGACCGGAATTTAAGGTTTGGGAAGACCGACTTCAAGGTTTTGAACCCTGCACTCAAAGGGTTTTTACCCCAAAAAGGGGCGGAGCCCCTCCAAAGGGGGTTTTTTGGTTTTCTTTAGAACGGTTTAATTATGAATCGGTAGATTATTTTGAATGCGTTCCAATCGATTATATTCGTGATCGATTAACCCTAAATCGATGTTTTAAACCGTCTTTCTACGTGCTCTGGTCGACTTTTTACACTAAAACAAGTTATCGAAAGAAAATTATTTAAAATTCAGTCGATTGAATCTGCTGTAGTAAAAACAAAAAAGACGCATACACTATTGGCAGGCCCGGAAGTGAAAGCCGGAAGTAACCGATGCGGAACCGCGCGGAAGGGTAAATTACGCCCTTCGACGAGAAAAAAACCGCAGGTTTTTTCTCGAAACATAAAATGAATAAATTATAAAAAAAGATAAAAAAATAAATAAATACAAATAAATATAAATATAATAATTAATTAGATAATAAATAAATAAAAGATAAAAAAATCAAAAATAAATAAAATAAAATATAACTATTATAATCCGTAATGGCCGCCGCACCGCAACAGGATTACGTTACCCCAGCGTCCCCCCCTTAAGGGGGGGGGCGCAGCCCCCTAAAAATTAAATTGAATCGTAGAAGGGTGAAATTTGGAGGCTGGGTAAGAGGATTCGCAGTTGGAGTGAAAGGATTCCGATAGTTGATTCGGCTTATTCAGGGATTCCACCTCCGAAGGGGGGTCCCTTCCTTGAAAAAAGAAGGAAATGCATCGGAAATTGCAAAACACGGGGAGGCAGACCGGAAGATGGCGCGAAAAAGGCTGAAGGCTCAAAGGTCGGACTTGCCCAGCCACGCCTCTTGCTGGGAATCAGTCTGATCAGAGGAGTCGGAGTGTGGCCATCGCAACCGGCTGCTGGAAGCCGGTGGGTGCTAAGTTAATAAATACTCGCTGTAGTCCCATATTTATATATAATATATGTTTATTAATATGTTGATCTCGAAAATGACGGTTATAAGTCCGTAAAGGGTGTTTGGGACCCCAACGATGGGGGTCCCGACTGAAAAATGCATGATATGCAAAACAGGAGGAGAAGGAAGGAAGGAGAAGAAGGAGGATGGAGGAAGGAGGAGTCAGAGAAGGAAAGAGTGGGAGAAGGAGTCTGAGTCAGAGGGTTCGGAGTTGGTCGATCGGCACCGGTGCTGGAGCCGGTGCGGTGCTGAGTATAATATTCGTTTAGTCCCATATTTTTATCAAAATATATGTTATTGGACCTGTAGATCTCGAAATATGACGGTTATAAGTCCGTAAGGGTGTCAGGGACCCCCCCATTATGGGGGTCTCGACTGAAAAAATGCATGGAATGCAAAAAAAGAAGAAAAAAGGAAGAAGAAGAAGAAGTAGGATAAAGGAAAGAGTCTGAGAAGGAGACAGAGTCAGTACGTGGCACAGGTGCTGGAGCCGGTGCGATGTCGAGTTAGTAAACATTCGTTTAATAATACAATATCATTACTGTTTGCATAACTACTTCTGTTCTAAGATGTACATGTTGTCAATTGCATTGCATCATTCAAAGATAACCTTTTTTTCTAAATGTTGAAGACTGACATTTATATTTTCAAATCTCTTTTTGTTATAACGTTATCTAATATAAATTTCTTCTTTGCTTTTTTATCAATTTATTTTTCTGACTTTTTTTGTTTATAAGTTTTTATTTTAGACAATTTAAACCTATGTGGTTTAATTTGTTTTTCTACTAAGTCTTTATACAAATTGATTTGAAACCGGGTAGTTCTGACTTGAATTCTTTTTATTTTTATTTTTATTTTTATTTTTTTTATTTTTAAATTTATTTTTCTAACTTTATTTATTTATTTTTTTTTTGTGTGTTTTATTTTGCATTTATACTTTGTGTTTAATTTTTTTTATTTTAATTTTTTTTTTTTTTTTTTTTTTTTTTTTTTTTTTTTTTTTTTTTTTTTTTTTTTTATTTTTTAACTTTTTTTTTTTATTTTTTATTTATTTTTATTTTTTATTTCTTTAAAACTTTTTGTTTTTAACTAAAAATTATTTAGTTCTTTTTACCATACCCTAAATTCAAGTAAATCGTAAATCAAACCACCACCACCCTCTTACCCTTTCGTGATCTATTGATCTATTGATCTATTGATCTTATTGATTCAAGTTAATTTTTTTTAACATATCATAAAAACTTTTTTTTATTTTTTTTTTTTTTTTTTTTTTTTTTTATTTTTACTAAAAAATTTTGTTCTCTTCTTGTTTATAACTTAAACAAATTTGCAATTTTTTAGCAATACCTAAACAGCAGTAAATCAGCTAAATCAGTTTCAATCAAACTGCCTTCCAGACACCCTCCTATCCTTCCTGTCCAATCATGCTATTGATCTATTGATCTATTGATCTTTTGATTCAAGTCATATTTTTTTTTTCTTAAAATTGTTATGTTTTTACATACTAAAGCAGTAAACAGTAAATCAGTAAGAAGCAGTAACATCAGTAATCATATGTACCCATCAACCATCCTACCCCATTCCGTGATCCATTGATCCTATGATTATTGATCCTATTGATCTATTGATTCAGTCATATTTTGTATAACAGTACTCTCAAAAACTTTTATTTATTCTGTTTTGTTTTCTTTAAACATTTATGTTTTTACTAAAATAATTTTTTATTTAATTTTGTTTGTTTTCTTTCAACATTTTGTTTTTACTAAAAAATTTATTCTTTTTATGTTTATAAATTAAAAAATTTGCATTTTTACCTACCCTAAAGCAGTAAATCAGTAAATCAGTTAATCAAACCCCCCCACTCTATCCTCCTACCCATCGTGATCTATGATCTATTGGATTCTATTGATCTTGTGATTCAAGTCATATTTTTTGTTAACATAACACAAAACTTACTTATTTGTTTTCGTTTTCTTTAATACATTTTGTTTTTACTAAAAAAATATTCTTTTTAATGTTTTATCAACTAAAATATTTTTGCATTTTTACATACCTTCAAAGCAGTAAAATCAGCGTTAATCAAACTGCCTCCAGCTCGCCCTCACTATCCATCACATGACTATTGCATCTATTGATCTATTGATCTATTGATCTAGTCATATTATAAGTTTTTTTGTATTAAACTATAAACATAAATTCTTTTGCGTAGTTGTTGTTGCTGGAAGCTGTCGCGTTTGTGTTGGCATTGGCTGCAGTTTGTCGATGTTGTTGTAATTGAACATGCTGTTGTTTGCTTGTAAGCCGTTTGGTTTGCGTTGTTGATGTTGCTGTTGTTTGCTGCTTGTTGTTGTTGTTGTGTTGTTTGCTCGTTGTTGTGCTTTTGTTGTTAAATATATCAAACGTTCAAGTTAAATGAAAATATACAAAACTTTTCAAACATATCTCTAAAAATATTAATGTTAATTTTACATTAACATTGGATTCATATTGAAAACTAAACAAAAATATATCTCATCCTAGCCTATCTGACATACAGCATTCTTTAAACCATGTAACTAAAATTAAAGTTTCACACTTAACAGCAGAAGTCCAACATAACAATCTCAATCTTTAATATACACCACCGCACAAAATATTATTATTATTATTATTATATTATTATTATTTATATATTATTATATTATTATTATATTTATTAATTATTAATTATTATTATTATTATTATTATGATTACTTATTTATTTCAACATAGATCTACATACCAATCATACGCGTGGGCGCATCCCTTTGCCTGCAAGGTCCACAACTAAACCATCTTGGTAGGTAAAATTGCGGCTCTATCCAGACACCTAAACATTACGCAATTTTAGTACGCTCAAAGGCGTAACCCATCAGAGAACTGTATTTGTTAAGCCATCACGGTTAACCAATGAAATTTGAGGAATGACTCATTAATCTTAATTATTTTTTGACACAATGAGAAGGGTAACGAGATTTATTATTTTTGTCCTTACTTAACATCTGTTTTTACCCTTAACAGTAAGTTTTTATTATATATCTATTATTATTATTGATTATTATTTTTATTAAATTATTATTATTATCTAATTATTATTTATTCATTAGTTATTATTATTATTATTATTAAAATTATTATTACTTATTATTATTATTCTTTACTTAATTATTATTATTAAATCAACTATATATTATATATACTTATATATATATATATACTATATATATATATATACTATTATAATATATATTATATATATATATATCATAATATATATATATATGAGCAAACAACTAGACATGTATAACACACGCACACACCACACCACACAGCACACACACACAACACACCACCACTTACGATCAACACTCTTTAAGACACATTCTTAGATTCTGAATACTTATTATATTTCTTTAAACAAACTGGTAGGTTTCGGGCAACGGCGCAGCGAGACAGAGGTGATTTGGACTAACACTGGTAATACGATTTGGATGCTGAAGTTACATATAAATCTGACCGAGCTTTACGATCAACACTTAAGACACATTCTTAGATTCTGATAATATTATATTTAGTTAACAACTGCGTACGGTTTTGGCACGGCGCATATACAGGGTGAATTTGAACAACACTGTATATATTTGGGTCGCTGAAGTTAATATATAAAATGCGACGAGCTACTCGCATGGACGCATTCTTAACAAGAGCTCTTACGATCAACACTCTTAAGGCACATTCGTTAGACTTCTGTAAGTATCACAATCCAAGTTTTTTATATTCTACACAATAGGATTTTTCAAAACAACTACTTATTCAGCGTAGTAAGTGTTTTTTTTCTAATATATATATAATTATATATAATAATATATATATATATATATATATATAGTATAATATATATACTATATATATATATATATATATTTAGATTATATTATATATATATATATATATATATATATATCATATTATATAATATATCAATATATATATATATTATATATATTATATATATATATCTATTTTATATATTCTCATTTAAAAAATGGACATTAGCAACATTCTGATCAATAACTAACGTAAAATAATTAAATACATTATCAATTAACAATAGAGGGTAAATAATTTATACCTATGTCTAAAAAGTGATTCTTTTCCGAAACGTGTTGAATATACAATCCATACACTTGGGTAAAAGAAAGCATCCTCGTGCGTTATCGAGATCGTTTAAAAAAATTGGTATTGTTGTTGGTTGTTACTGTGTAGATTATGTAATATAAGGAATGAGGAAATACTATGTTACTATATATTAACTGACATAGTGACTAATTTGCAAGCAAACTTGGACCTTATTTTGTTTACCTGCATATAAAATACATGACTTTAAATTCCAGCTAATCCCTTCGCATGATGATGCTGCTAATGAAGAAGAGGAAGATCACTATCAAAACAGACTAACGCAACATCCTGTAAGTAGAACTAAAAAAGTCGATGGAACGTCATACATATGAAGTAAAGGTTATGTGATGAAAACTTCTTCCATGGACCAAGAGATCTTGAAGCCGTCATTCGAAATGGTTGTCAGTGAAGTTGTTGATGTTGTATTAAAAGACTTAGACTATGATAGTAACACGTAATGCAGGGTTGGAATCATTTCACGTTCGGTGATGACAGGTCACCTGACCGGAAATATTATGTAACATCAGTTATAGAGATATTAATTGACAATATGCAGTGAAAAGAGATGATGAGAAGACTGGAAGGTTCATTCCAATCAGGCGACAAGGCTACCTTTACAAATTTAAAGTAGTAGCTGCTGTGTTCATGATGGCAAAAAGGAAAAGGCTGATTACTTGAAAACTGATTGCATTCGAGCTATCAAAATTTAGTTTCAACTATCGTCTACATTAGTAAAGTTCATCTAGAGAAAGGTGCTGTAGGCTGTGCTTCAAAGCTGTTGTTTGTTTAGGAAATAATTCGTGAAATGTGTAGAGGTTAAACGATATTCATTCTTATAACAATGAGAAAGAGGCAGCAAGCATATGCTAAAAATGTGGTATGGAATATACAGATTTCTTTCATAGTAACTGACTTTGAAAACATCGAGAAGTATCTAGAAAAATGTCGTATCAGTCCGTATTCCGGTCCGAAGGTAATTGGGAGTAAAAATACTTTATAATCCATTCTAACGAGAACAGAGAAATGACCCTTTTATAATTATAAGGGCCATGATGGATGTTAAATCATCTACTAATGCTGTAATACAAAACAGCCGGGGGAAATTAAGTTAATGTTTTTGCGAATAACAAAAAAACACGGAGCTATATAGGAATGGTCATCTTTTGCAACTTATTGTTACACTCAACAGTAATTAATATCTGTGCATCAATTAGACTGTGACATTATGGATGTAGACTAGTGTCTATACGTAAGTCGTCCAAGGCTCCTTTGACCACGGATGGTATCACTTCCATGAAATGTCGTAATGTAATCCGTGAATCTTTATAATGCAATATTGTTTTAAAAAACATCAGGATAATAATACTGCAAGAAAATAAAGATTTGTACACTCTGTCTTGACACAATAAACAGGCTGATCGGAAAGGTCAGCTTCAAACACGACTGTACAAAAGCTTATTGTACTATATGTAAAGAAAAGTATGAGCCTAAAGAAGATGAATACCATGTATGTTACATGAAGAAAAAGAAAAATAAGAAGAAGGATGATAAGAAAGATACTGATCCAGAGATTTATACATGTTACTACGATATTGAGACATACCAAGAAGATAAAGGTTATGATGATAAAGGAAGAAGAATAATAGAATTGAATCCTTATTTACTGGTAAGCCAGATGATATGTGATGTATGTACCCAATAAAGAAGGGGAGCAAGTATGTTCACATTGCGGTCCAGAAAAGAACATTTATAAAATTGGAGGCTGAAAAATGGACTGTGCGAATTCATTGATTTTTCTATGACTTTTCAGTACAAAGACTCTAACATCAAAGGTAATTGTGACAGCACATAATGGGGGTAAATTTGATCACCATTCGTATACGCAGCATTATTGACTCACCCAATTCAAAATCTATCAGCAGCAATCCATAAACAGAGGCAATAAAATCATATCAATGGGAACGAATGGAAACATAGTCTTCAGGGATACATTATTATTTACACCATGTGCACTGAAAAGCTTGCCTAAATGTATGGGTGTCTGTGAAAAGGCATTCCAAGGGTTCTCTTTCCTATCATGTTTAAGATGAAGGACACCTGCAAGTTATAAGGAACTTATCAGATAAGAATTCCTTCGAAGATGAGAAAAATGTCAACAGCACGAGAAGGAAGAATTGAAAGGTACCTATAATAACGTTTATAGGTACAGAATACAATATTTTGTGAAGAAATGTGAAATATGTGTGCAAGATGTTAAAGTACTAATGAAAATGTTTTGAGAAGTTTAGGGGCAGTTTCATTAAATGATATTTGATATGAAATGGATTTTCCACATTGTGAAATATTGCATCTTTATGCTTTACACTTTATAAAAATGTGTTTATGCCTGAGGAACAAAATACTATGTCCTAGGTCGAGAGAACCTAAACCTTTCACCTATGAAGCAATTCGCTGGCTTATGTATCAAGGAAAATTGAACAATATAAACTCAGGCACGCCGCCAACGTGAGAGAAAGGTCTCAAAATTAAGAACAAAATGGCTTTACCGCTACGTCGGCTATATGAAACGGTATGAAAACTGCTTTCCTATACCACGGTTGTGCATGGCACGGTCATAAAGGCTGTAATAAAGGAAAAGGTACGCTGCATGGCGTAATCGGCTGTGGACCGCTACAATCTCACCATGAAACAAGAAGATAGGTATAAAGAAGCCGGTTTTAATGTAATACGTGTGTGGGAATGTGAAATGGAAAATTCAAAAAGAAGAAATTATTCAAGATCCTGATCATCCCGATAAAAATATAAGCATCAGTGAATATATTCAGCGTCTTAGTAATGATGTTGTTAACAACAGGCTCATAATTGATAATTCATTGCTTGGAGGCTCGTACTGAACCCTTCGTACATTACTATCCTCCAACTAAAGGACAGAAGATCATGTATTTAGACTATACATCACTTTATCCTTATGTTCAGAAGCGAATGAAATACCCTTGTGGTCCCCCAGAAAAACTAATAGGTGATAAAGTACCAGACATTGAATCATTCAAGAATGGACTCAATGATAAATATTTCGGCACAGCTTACATTAAGATTCTTCCTCCTCAAGACTTATACATCCCCTGTCCTCGCTGAACGAACCAAAAATAAACTAATATTTCCACTCTGTGTAAAATGTGTTAAAGATAATAGTTCAAAATGCAATCATGGTGAGAGAACGGAAGCCATTGAGGGTGGTACTACACAACACCTGAAATTCAATTGGCAATAAAGATGGGTTACGAAATACGTTAATATTTTCGAAGTTTGACGTTTTAAAGAGAAGGAGTTTTATGTTGATAGATAATGTGAACCCTCCCTAAAAATAAAGACAGAGGCATCAGTCCAAATAAGTATTCACAGGATGATGCCTGTTTCGAGGAACACTTAAAGAGTTTTATCCGCTCCTTTTCAAAGAAAAGAAGGTGTCCGAACCTTGTATTAACAATAATCAGAAATACATCCTTGGATGCGATCATGTGCAAAATTTGTGTTCATTCTCTCTTGGTGGAAAATTTGCAACAAAATACACACTAAAGATGAAGATGTCAGTATGTACTAGTGATACAAGTATGGGAACTAATAAACCAAGAGCGATATTGAAGTCCCTAGCGTTATTCCAATAGGGTACGTAAATATGTTGTGACAGTTGTTAAAAAGCGCTAGCCACACGGATCGTCAACTGCACACAAATATCTCCTATTGCTTTCATTTACAACTGATAATGCACGTATAAAATTAATGAGTTTACTTAACAACGTCAAACAAAGGGCATTGTACTGCGGATACTCAGAATGCTCTGTATTTTTGCGCTGGAGAAAACGATGTAAGTTCCTGACAACAGGGAACACTGTTTTAGGTGAATAAAGATGAAATAGCAGATTATGGTCCGTGGGCCACGGTGATTCCTTTGTGTGTTACAGGCCCCAGAAACGTCTTATGCTGTTTAGAGATGAGAACCGCTGATGGAAATTAAAATATATTGTAAACCGCCAAAGGCCTTACCAGCAATAAGACAAAAGATACTATCAAGTTTGGAAAAACTGTTAACGTTGGTTGAATGCATCATAGTTCTGAAAATGTACAGGCCATGATGCAGTCACTGTATGATGATATCAAAAACCATGATCGTTTACAGTGAAACGCAATGAATCGAAATAAATTGTATAATGTCGAGTGAAGATGCGCCGAAACGATGACGCTCCGTCATAAAAAGGCAGTCAATACGACGAATCACAGATACTAATGCTAATTTACACGGGAGTAACAGAGGAGGGTTATGCTATAGTATTCCTACTACGACACTTTTCAAAACCGGAAACTAACGGAGTGTCAGTAACATTGTATCCGGACGCAAGATGATGCAACTATCACAGCTGATAAGCCGGTCTTCTATCAAAATTCTTTTCGAACAGCTTCCTATGGGTTTAAGGGCACGTTAATCTCCATTTAATATATTAAATATCCATCTATGTTTATTGTACAATGTTTAATGTTTTCTATGTACAAATATTCTGAATAATAAAATGTAATAACAAATTTATTTTATTACCTCTATTTATAATCAACCTTTGCGATAATGATGAGAATGTGTGTGTGTGTGTGTGTGTGTGTGGTGTGTGTGCGAGGTGTAATACATGTTACGGTTTCATATGCTCAATATATATATTATAATATATATTCTATATATATAATATATATAATAATATATATATCATATATATAAGTATATCATATACTATATATAGTATATTATATCTTTATTAATATATATATATATATATATATATATATATATAGTTGATTTAATAATATATATAATAATAAAATAATAATACATAATAATAATAATGAATAATCAATAATAATAATGAATATATAATAAAATAAATAATAATAATAATAATAATAATAATAATAACTAATAATCATAATAATACTAAAACTACTGTTTAAGTGTCAAAACAGATGTACAGTAAGGACAAAAATTAAATAAATCTCGTTACCTTTCCTCATGTGTCAAAAGATAATAAGATTAATGAGTCATTCCTCGAATTTCATTGGTTAACCGTGATGGCTTAACAAATACAGTTCTCTGATTGGTTACCCTGAGCGTACTACAAATTGCGTAATGTTTAGGTGTTCTGTAGCAGCGCAATTTACTTACAATGTTTTAGTTTGACCTGCAGGCAAAAGTGATCGGCACGCGTTGAGTGGTCATTCGTGAGATCTAATGTGAAATAATATAATCCAATAATGAATAATATAATATATAATCTAATAATAATAATAATAATAATATAATATAATATAATATAATAATAATCAATAATAATCTAATAATACTAATAATAATAAATAATAATAAATTCAGTTCGGTTGTGTATAGTCAAGATTGAGATTGCTATGTTGACCTCTGCTGGTAAGTTGAAACTTCTATTTTTAGTTACCTTGTTAATGAATGCTGTCAATGTCAGTTAGGCCTAGATGAGATATATTTTCTGTTTAGTTTTCAATATTACAGTGTTAATGTAAAAAATTAACATCTAATATTTTAGTAGATATGTTTTGAAAAAGTGTTGTATATTTTTCATTTAAGCTTGAACGTTTGATATATTTAAAAACAAAAGAGCAACAACAACGACAAAACAACAAACAACAACAACAACACAACAACAGCAGACATCAACAACTGCAAACAAACGCTAAGCAACCAACACGCATTCAAGCTACAACCAACATCGACAACTGCACCAAATGCAAACAACAAACGCGACAGTTCAACCAACAACAACTACTCGCAAGAATTTATTTTATTATGGTTCTATACAAAAAGAAACTTTTAATATGAACTTTGAATCAATAATATCACTCGACCAATCGATCAATGAATTCGCGATCGCCATGAACGTAGATGTGATATCAAGTTTGATAACTGATTTACTAATGGCGGATCTGTACGCTTTATGCCTCCGTAATTCATAAACATAAAAAGAATAATTTTTTTTAGGTAAAAACAAAATGTTTAAGAAAAAACAAAATAAGTAAGTTTTTGTGTTATGTTATAACAAAAATTTGACTTAATCAATAGATCAATCGATCCATAGATAAGTAGATACGGAACTGGTAACGGAGGAACTACCGAGTGGCGTGAGTTTGATTAAATGATTTACTGATTTACTGGCTTTGCTTATTTAAATCTTCCGGAATTTATTAAGTGATAAACAAAATAACTTTCAAAATTTTTTAAGTAAAAACAAATATTAAAGAAAAATACAAAATAAATAAATTTGTATAGTAAGAAACATAATGTTTAAAGAAAACAAAACAGAATAAATAAAAGTTTTTGAGATATTGTTATTACAAAATTATGAACTTTGAATCAAATAAGATCACATAGATCATAGATCAAATAGATCAATAATTCACTGGAATCACGAATGGGTATGGATGGTTGAATGGTACTCATGATTTACTGATTTACTGCTTTACTGATGTTATGATTTACTGATTTACTGGCTTTAGGGTATGTAAAACAAAAAATTTTAAGAAAAAAAATGATGAACTTGAAATAAAAGATCATAGATCAATCAGATCAATAGTCAATAGACTCATGCAAGGATAGGAAGGCTGTCTGGAACGCCAGTTTGATTAACTGATTTAATGATTTACTGGCTTTAGGGTATGTAAAAAAGGCAAATTTTTTAAGTTAATAAACATAGAAAGAATAATTTTTAGTAAAAAACAAAATATTTAAAGAAAACAAAACAAATAAATAAAAGTTTTTTTATGTTATGTTAAACAAAATATGGAATAGATATCAATAGATCAATAGATCAATAGATCCATAGATCCCCGAAAGGGTAGAGGGTGGCGGTGGTGGTTGAAATTTCTGATTACTGATTTTAAGGGTATGTAAAAGAATTAAATTTTAGTAAAACAAAAAGTTTTAAAGAAAAGAAAACAAAATAAATAAAAATTTGAAAAATAAAGTTCGAAAAATAAATTTACACAAAAAAAAAAAATTTAAAATAATGAAAAATTTAAACACAAAGTTTAAATGTAAAATTAAAACTTATATAAACATACAATCTAGAAAATTAAATCTAGAATAAAAAATTTTTTAAAGAATTAAAATAAAAAAAAAAAAAAAAAAATTAACACAAAGTATACAATGTAAATAAAACTTGTAAAAAAATAGTTAGACAAAAAAATTAAACACAAAGTTTATATGTAAAATAAAACTTAATAAACCATAAGTCAGAAAAATAAATTGAATATAAACAAAAACAAAAAATTAATACTAGTAACGTTTATAAAAATAAAATGAGATTTGAAAATATAAATGTAGTCTTCAACATTTAGAAAACGGGTTACTTGCATATGCAATGCAATTGTGACATGTAACATGTTAGAGACAGAGCCTTATGTGAACAGTTTATGTGCTTATTGTATTACTTAAACGAAATTTAACTAACTCGGCACCGCACCGGCTTCAGCACCGGTGCCGACATGACTCAGACTTCTTCTCCAACTCTTTCCTTCATCCTTACTTCTTCCTCCTTCTTCCTTTCTTCTTTGTTTTGGATTCC
>JABUQX010004767.1:30000-31699 GCA_015478945.1 Trachelipus rathkii
AATTCTCCAAGTTAGAAAAAAATTATGACATAATATAAAAGAATGGTTTTTATTGACACCTTTATTTTGACTAATCATTAAAAAATTTGAAAATATTTTATAGAAAACCAAACTTCCAAAAAATTATTTAAATTATAATTTACATTTTTCCTGACTTTCAAAATAATTCTTCTTTGAACTGTGAACTATATGAACATATGTATATAATTTAATTCAAAACAGTTGTTTCTTAAAAATAATACTGCTGTTATAAAATCCTCCTTTAATGATATCCTAAAATCCAATTTCTATTATTTTTAAATCCCAAAATATGGGCTAAACACTCACTTGAGTGGAAGGCAGAGCTGTATCTTTGAAGGCAGCATCTTGCAAAATTTTAAGATAGTAAGTGATTTCTCTCGTAAATATTAAATTTGAATTTCGGTCGATCTAGTGCATTATGGAATTCTACTTTATATTTTTTTTAAAGGATTTTTGGGGTTGAAGGTCTTTTAATAGCTGATTGTCTTTTTTCAATATCTTTTCATCGTGCTCCAATTGGTCCCATTCTCTATCAAATTCGATTTCATCTTCGCCTAACAAGAAATAGCAAGAAAAAATTCCTGAAATTGTAGAACTATCTGACTCCTACCCAGATTTCTGTTTGACAGTGTTATTTATTTTAGGATCATGTCTGTTATCAGCCTCCACCTCCATATACATATCGATTGCGTGGATACGAACACATTTCCTAAAAATCAAATAAAACTGTAATTAAAATTTTTAAAAATTTAATAAAAAAACTAAAAAGAAATCGATATTATTTTGGGGAGCATCACACCTAAGCTAACAAAAATTAGGACAATTCATTTCAGTTTAAATTTGATTTGTGTCCCTAAAGTTTGCAATTATGAATGTAGACGTCATGTACAATTTTTTTTCATTAAACAAATATCATATTCATGATTTCATGATTCATGATTATTTACCTAAAGTTTGTAATTATGAATGTAGACGATGTATACTTGTTTTTTAATTAATCAATACCATAGAGTGGGATACATGACGCCGAGAAGGCACTACCGCACGCGGGCTACCACGTACTCCAGCAAAACCGTTGCCTAAAATTAATATAATTCTTCTTTTTTTCTACTTTATTTTACAAAAAAAAAAAAAGGATAAATTAAAATTTCTCAAAACAATTAGTTCATTACTTCAACTTTCGTTGTGTGATATACAAAAAAAAAAAAAAAAAAAAAAAACGAATGTGGCACCAAGAGAGCTTTCAGCAATGTGTTCGATTACGTAGATTTTTTTTTAAAAAATGACTTGAGCTTAACTGGAGGCAGATAATCGACATTAGCCTTATTTTAAGTCTTAGTTCACAAAAAGCATGAATTGTGGAATCAACATATATGGTGGAAAAAATATTTTGTTTTTAGTCCACATTCTTTCCTCCTTTTTTTCACGGAAATTTCATGTTATTTGCTAAAATCTGTCCTTTATTTCTAATACATTAATTTGATACTTTCATTATCTACAAAATATCCAGCAGTCAAGTCCTCTACTTGAATTTTTTTCGTTGTAAGGTAAGGATATATTAATAATTCTTTGAGGGTTTCGATATGCTCTCATTGACTATCGAAGAGAGAAAGTTCAGGTGTACCATCTGCCATCATAATAAAATAATCTTTAGTTGCAGAAGCTTTTCGAGCATGAG
>JABUQX010004768.1:0-58375 GCA_015478945.1 Trachelipus rathkii
AAAAGGAAAGAGAAGAATAGAGTCATCTAATTAATAATTAACTATTATATTCTCAATCAAAAACACACAACCACCACTATCACAGCTATAAATCCATAAGATAATCCTACTACATACTTACCCAATAAGTCCTCATCCCTTTCCCAAAACAACAATCAGACAGTCTTGTTAAACATTACGCTAAACATTCATCTACCGTAAACTCAACCATATATATATATATATATATTATATATAATATATATATATATATATATATATATATATATAATATATATATATTATATATGATAATGCATAATTACGTATAATTCCACTATGCCTATTTATAAAGGTGTTCTTTCTATGTAGTCCTCTTGGTAACACCGTATTAAATTTATCTGTCCTAAGAGTGCCTGGTGGACTTGATCAGGTCTTGGCGTAACTGGGGGGGGGGATATTATCATAAGTCTGCTAATCGCGTTGTATTTAAGATTAAAATTCTGGGAAAATTAATAAGTCTGAAGTTCTTGATTTCTCACTTGGCAAATATTTCCATACGCGCTGTTAAACAGGCAGCACATATATCACTTATACAACTCACAGGAACGTTCGAGAAGAGTACAGACCGACACACTATCCCAAGTCTCCACCAACACTACTTTTGCACCTCCATTTCATACACTATAACTACATCTCCAAATTGATACGAGTCATGCACATTGAACTATAACCACTCAAAGTTCTAAATATAGGATTCATCTTAAAGACAACTATGAGCTACACTAACATTTCTCTCATACCCCTGTGTTCACCGCATCTCATAAACACATCATGGCTGAGGAGAAGAAAACAATCCTCTCCCAACTACGACTAAGACATCCTTTATAACATATAATATGGTCTATATCTCTTTATCTTCATTTTTCTAACTCTCAAGTTCATTATCTTCTATTAGGAATATCTTACATTCAATCGGTCTTGAGGCGGAATAAACACAGTCAGGAGTAATAGGATTGTCAACATAACACCATACGAATATATCTCCAAAAAGACTATCTACATTAATTATGTCACGCGCAATCCTGCTTATCATCAATGACGTCGCCTTTCATGCGATCTTAATCGCTGCTCTCAATTTAACTCTATTTGCTCTGTCACATCCTAGATTATATACTCTAGAGAATTATGTGTATATATTCATGTTAATCAATCTAATATGACCATATCACAATTCATAGTCCTGGATGCGCTATGGAATTGGCCTCCAGAGCAGAACGAATTCTAAATGAGTAACGTTCACAACACCTATATCTAGGATTCTGTTGCGAACCTGACACCCACAGCGTCTCCTACGCTGCCATACACGTAGTACAATAGGATATGTCTAGTGGTCCTCATACAATTCATCGAGCGCATTGTGCTGTCAATCTTACTAGACGCTATAAGGCGAGCGCGCAATGAGAGAGAGTGAAAGAAGAAGCAGTGACGAGTCGCGATATCTCTGCAGTACACTCGTGCGGCAATAACTCGCGACCATCCACATTGAGCCTTATTGCCACGAAATGATAGATGTACATCCGCGAGTATATCTCTACCAGAAATTATACAAGTAGTATCGCAGTAAAAAATTTAGGTTCTTATTCACTCAATATCCTCTTCTTCATCGACTCATTCAATAACCTCGCCGTTTTGCGAAAGAACATCTTGACTTTACCTATACAAAATTATATGGGACACACCTCATCCCTCTAGTTCTTTTCTAGAAGTGGAGCAATATAAGACGAGTGCATCGAAAGAGAGATGACCATTGGCCAGTACATTCTCCTACCTCTCTCTTCACTGCTCAGTGAACCTTTCTATTATTGATTCTATAGAGTATCTGTCCTACATAGTCTAGGGAGAGTTTTTTAATACTGTTCTCATAACACGACGTCAGCTTACCTTCTGAGGCCTGTTTTTAAAGGAACATTTCCTTTTAAAGATTTAAACAGACCACATACACCACACTCCGAGAGGCCACTAGACACTTCTCTATCAACACTTCTCATTAATACTTTTATCACGTCTTTTTGCGAAGATGGTTGTAACTCTCTAGTTTTTTACTAACTTGGCTAATTACCTTATCGAGCAACTAGAGCACTCATTATTCAGCACATAGTTGTCAACCCATGGATGAGCATCATAAGGGCGCGAGAGAGGCACGATCAAGTAATTTTCTTCTATATAAGAATAATACGAGATTTTCTAACCTCAAGCGAACAGACCCATAGTACCTCGAGCATCCCCCTTAAAGTTTCTCCATATATAACCCTTCTAATTAAACCACCAAATCACCGTAATCAATTCACCTACCTACTCTCATCCCATATATCACCTACTGAAATACAATCACAACCAACCCCTATTTACATTATAATAACAAAACCTCACTAAATAAAATATATAATTTAGGACACTTACACTTAATATTATATATATATTATATATATCGTATATACACTACTATCAGACACTACTAATATGACCCGTATCTCCCCCAAACATATTCTGAATATCACTATAATAAATCACTTATCACACTAACTCAGTCAGAGTAAAACTAAACATAATCATAACCTACTCCTGAACACTACCTCATTCATGCCAACATATATATATATATATATATATATATTAATACACTTCCAGCGATAGGAAACACACTAACTCATATATATAACACAACTACTATAATAACAACTATTATTAGAATCAAAACCTAAACTATATGCCTATCAACCGCAAAGGTTCCCATAGTCACTATCAATAATCGAAACAAAAATTAAAATTAACAAATTATATCTATACAATACAAATGACTCACTCAGTAAATTACACATGATGAGATTAGCTAAATAAAAACCTGAGACTCTCCACATAGGCTTACATCATTTTGGCGTTTTCTTTTTGTCATCGCCTGTAACACAACGTTCTATCTCCGATCCGCTTATATACGCCTCACAGAGCGGACACTCACCTGAGAGCAATGTGTTTGGGATTGAAAACTCCACAATATTACTAACATGATTAAAGATCAAAACCGCTAAATCTTGAAATATGAATGCACCTCACCTATGTTCAGGTCTATCCAGAAAATTAACTTCCTTTCGCGCCACGAATTGTGTAACTCATCATACAGACGTATCTATATTATAGATATATAACTATACCATCCACCATGTTATTATCGCAACTATAAGAAAATGCTATATTATGTAAATAAATCACATTGGATTTGAGTTAGCACTGTCTTAAACTTTATATAAATAATCTCCCAACTCTTAGTATTATCGCTTCTTCTCTATTATCGATGCATTTATTAATTATTGTTATTAATGAGAAATAAAACAATCCAATATACTTCATTTAATTCTCTTCTCCTATATCTATACCCAACTATCTGATTACTATTCAAAACAGTCCATCACAAATTAGGTTAGTTTTTTTATCATTTTATATTTCTACACAACTTTCTTTCTCTTCTTGTACACCATGAGAGAGTCAGCACACCCATCATAAATGAGGACATTAATTGAACTCTCGAGAAATGACATATGTGCACAAATGAGTTGATGGACCCCTGACCAAAGGGTAATTCAGATTACACAGGATAGTAGCCCATGCAATGAACTATAAACATATTATGTGCAACGCTAACACGTATATTGATGATGGATTAGCGCGTACAACATAAGAAGCGAACCCTGCACTAGCCACAAAACAACAGGATCACCAACGCCAGCAATGCTGATCGAAAGGAGCAGTTCACTCTGCCCACACCGAGTATCCGTTAAACATCTAACCCTTGGTTCCCAATCTGTATCTAACAGTACCTCACTAAGATGTAGGACACCACTGACTCCATCTCGCTGTGCGTGTGCGTTCGTCTTCCAGTTCTAATATTCGCTCTCGCGACGCACTACCGCAGTGAGACGCTGATAATCATCTCTTCTTCTGCGCGTTTCTATATGATCAGCTGTATGTGAATGTTTCCACGCACTCATGTAATTCTAGATGGGATGGTGGTCAAAAGACACGCAGAGAGCTTCTGTCCTTGGATTACTGCTATGTGTCGCGTCCCGTAACATATCTAGAGGAGTGCGAGAGAGCGAGATCCAAGTGCGAAAGTTCATAGGAGTATAGGTAAAAATATATAAATAGTAGAGAAACCCTGAGAAATAATCCTTACCATCAGAACTACAAGAAAAGTTAGGTTCAATTGGCATTTGTTGCATCAATTATACGTGGCATTTAGGTTCTTATAAAAATTATCTGTATAGTATCCTTAAACTAGACTGGTAAAGTTCCTTGAAAAACATTAACATGTTTTTCGTCTCTATTGTTTTTTTACTATTTCTACACCTTTTCAACGATGACTGTAATAACTCTCTTATCCTAGATTGAATAGTGTAATTTAGTTTGTAATGAAATGTTACGTGATACAGAGCTCAATAGAAAATGAGGAATACTTGACCGCGAATTAATATCAAATAATGAATTTAGGATGTATCCCTTTATTGCTGACGAAATAGTTGAAATGCTATGGCTAGTTCCTGTGGCCTTTTATAGTTTATACTTTATCTATTGAGATAATCTGTATTATAGACAAAAGTTCTCATAAATACTAATGCTTTAGTAAATGAAGAATATTTTATGGGAAACCCTTTTTAGATTTACTTGAGTATTTTGAGGAACATACTTGTTTGCACACAACATTGGTATATATTTAAATTTATTCAGATTTCCTATCACACAAAATTGAGGGTCTTATCTACGTAAAAAATCTTATAAACTTATCTTTCACTGTACACCACACAGTATAATTCAGAAAATTCGGGAACAAGATTCAAGTCATAGTGTATGATCTATTTTAAGCGATGAGAAGCACAGTGGAAAAATTTGACCTTGGGAGGTAATTAATTGAATTTTATTATTACTATTATATATTCTAAAAACTTTATTGCTTATTCGTTAAGCTCATAGGTTTGAAAGCTAATCACATTCGTATCTACAAGTCCCAAACAACTTTATTTCATATTTAATTGTAAGCTACTCTGGTAGTATCAATTAAAATTATGAGATTCTGCTATATAAATCTTTAATCTAAGCTTTTTTAAATTTTATTCAAACGGGAGTTAAAACCTAAAAATTCTTATCTCTCATACTTTCCAACTCTTTATGAATTCGAGAAAAAAATTGCCAATTGTAACAGCTCCTCATACCCCATAAGAATAATTGTATCTTAGCTTGTTTTACATTTACGCTAATATAAAGTATTGGAAAAAGGTATTCAAACACCTATTCGGATCACTCCATTCTCTACTGACATGAATTTGTTCCATACCAGATCACGAGTGTCCCAATGATGGAATCTTGTGAAGCGCGATGTCTGTCATGGACAAATATGTGATTTGTTCTGTATATTTTTTTGACATTACACACGTACGAGCGTTTCGATTGGTATAATCTGGACTGTGCTCAAAGGAATTAAGAACACATATGCATCACATTCTCTCCCAGGTCCATCAGCGTCTAGGAATGCTTCATAAAATCAAAATCCTATATATAACTTACCCGTCCCTCGCCGAGCATACTGCCTCAGAACAGAGCTATATGATGCATGAGAATGCTTTCCATCTATCTGCAAAATAGTAAATCAATATGTATTGAGATGCTGAGTTGGGCATACAGAGGCAGAGAGGCTTTTTTTTGCGGCATGAATTAACATGGTCTCGCGTGGGATTAAGGTTTCATTTTCTTTGCAGAACATTATTTATCTAATATATAAGAGTTATTACAAGACGTAAGACACGACTATAGCACCGCTATCTTGAAGTTGTTAAGACAATTTAATCTTTTGGAGATAACATTTCTCTTCAACATGATTAGCATGTCTAGCCATGAAATATCGTGCATGTAGCTCACCAAATCTTCGCGATGCCTACATGTTTTCGTGCTATGTTGAGCTGAACACGTTTTTCATTTACTGAGTCTAGCATTGCGCGGTGCTCTCTCAGTTCATCCAGATTAACAAATAAGTATCACCCAAAAACACCCGTCTCTTGTTGAACCGCCAAGGCCTAAATAACACGCATAATTTACAGAAGGTCCTTTTAAATTTTTTGAATATACTAAAGAATTTGTATGCGAAGCGTTAGTTTAAACTCCGAGATATTCTCTATAGGTATACAGCCTTGTGTTCTATACGCGTCGTGGAAGAGGTATTGCCATCTCTATAGCGCGTTTGTAATATGTCTTTCTGGGAGTTCGGCACAGACCTTGCGATTAAAAATTAACTTTCTCAAATTGAGAGTTAGCCAGTATTCTTTATCTCTTCTTGTTGGACGTAAACTGCTTATATAATTCAAAATATCCACAACAGAGCTGTAGTCCTCAACAGATGTTGATATTGTCTCTCCAGGCAAATGCCAGAAGACATTCTATACACTTCACATTGAGTTACACCATACAGGTGCCTCACGAACTATATGCGTACAGGGTCGTACAGGCATATATGCGAGTTGCGTTCATTGCAATATACAGCTAACACAGCAAGGTTAATCCGAGTAACGAGTCAGTATCACCAAAATTCGTGTGCTTAATGGGTGATTTTGTGTCAGTAGCGAAAGAGTATCTTATAGAGGATGTACTAAATAAATAGTGGCGAGTAGGTCACTCTTAATACCATATTTATCTATCCGCGAGTTGAGTGATAATTTAAAATAATTTTTTTTCCTTTTTAAATTTGCTAGCACACCGTCTTATATTATCTCTACATCATGCATCGCCCTGAAATAAACGTAGTATACCTATTACTATATATAGGAGTTCCACATTACCCTAAATGGCATATATTATGATAAGATGTAGGTAGTATGGACCATCTTTTGTTCGAAACCAACCAGTTCCTTGTACATTAATACGTAACTATCTATTGAACTTTAATCCTCACATTGACCAATAAATACCGTATATATAGATAAGTCCAATTTGGTAAAGAACATACTAATCACTGAGATAAGCAAACTCTATTGGGAGTAAATACATATATATGACTATTAAGTGTGGTTACATCGGCTTATGGATCGAAAAATTTGAGTGACTTATTATTTAGGCACTACTGGTAAGTCCATAAGTAAGCTATATTCTTACACGAGCTTATGTTGCCATTCTTATATTATCATTTACTGCACCACTACTACCGGCGAGCTGAAATATTATGAGAGACGTATATCGAGAATATTTTAATACGATCAGCCTATTTCCAGAGAATCTTCTTCACGAATCTTCCATTTACTATCTCATAGTCAGTATATATCGAGAGTTAGTATGAGTTATTATATGAGCAAACGTATAAGGTTCAATGCAGATGGGATTTTCACGTCATATAGTACAAATCAATCGCGATGGAAATGATCGATGGAGCCCATATATCCGGTACATATATATTATTACTGTGAAGTATCTCTTTAATGTAGGATTTATACTTAAATTATATAATCTTTTGAGAAAGGTCTCTATTCACATAATTTTCATACAGTGATCTTAGTTATAACTTATATATTCTTATAACTCTGTATAATACTTTTATCCTCTTTGACGCTACGATAATCTATTACGAGTAGCATACTTAGTATATGTATATCTCAATATATCTAGTCTTTGTCTCTAAAAGTATAGGCAAATAAAACGTAATTCACCGAGTTTGTATCGAGATCGTATATCTGTTTCCTCATCCTCCGCTCTATTGATCTTACATTCAATGACATGGTAACTTTTCAAACAAACTACTATAGTAGTATTTTTTAATGTACACATCTCCTACATATAATCTGAGTAATATTATTTGGTGACCATATGTATAGCTCCATAATACCTACTATCATATATTATAGATATATAACCATATACTCAATTCATCCACATCTAACTAAATTTTGTGTGATGTTTGTGTCTAACACTATAAGATGTTAAATCTCCGTTTTTAACTTATCTGTTCTTTTGTTCATTCGTTATAACTTTATCTGTTATCTCACCTTATAAAATATAGCGCCTTAAAAGGTTTTCATCTAGAAGTACTACAGAGCTTATTCTCAAGGTTTCATTTCAAGGTGCATCTCCTGTATAATCAAAACCGTATATGTATCAGTGGATTATGACCCTCTCAGGTTAATATATTCTAGAGCTCACTGACCCTAATAATGTCATGTAATGAATATGCATTGGGTACCTAATATCGAACTATGCCTCTTTATCACCTATAGTAAAAATCACTATGAAGGAGAGTGAGAAATATCTCTAGTATTGAACTACTTGAGGTTATTAGTACGTCCCTGTACTGACGAATAAGTGTGGCTCTTTGAATTATTAACTAGCACAAATATTATTTCTAGGTCACGTATGTATTCCATTAGGCATCAATATTATATATAACGACTTCATACATCTATTTTTCAGGATGACTATATGAAACTTCTCTGTGAGACCTTGATTAGTCATTGGATATGGTAAATTAATATATACAGAATGTATATTGCCTGAAATTCATACATTTTAGGCCACGTCCTGACTATGAGTACTTGAAGTGTATAATAGCGACTACTCACATTAGTTCACTATGTATCTCCCTATTATATATATAACTATTATAAATCCTCAATAAAAAATACTACACGAAGTATCTACCCACTTGAGCTATATACTTATGTATTTGGACGAAATAAATTTTTCAGGGGTATCATCAGGATATTCACTCATCTAGGTGGCTGTAATATTCAAATCACAAGTAAGTAAAAACGTATTTGAGAGTGTCCCTCACAGTAAACGATGTGAGAGGTAATATTATTATAATGGCTCAGACTTAATAATCGCATATCAACTATATACGTATGTAAAACGAGGGATTTTCCATTGCTTTTGTATGGAACAGAGTTGAGTGAGGCCTTATGGACTAATTTCAATCATTGTGTTAAACAAGTATCTTTTGACAAATATCACAAGAATATAGCAGTATTAAACTTATTTGTGAGACGTGTTGGATATACCGATACTTTGGACCAATAAATCATTGTTGTTTATTTTGTACCTATTATGGTTTTCTTTATGAGACACCTATATATATCTATATATTGATTATGACCTCCGAAATATTGCATCAGAGGAGCGCGAGAGGCACGACAAGTTTGATGAGTATCTGCGTTATTACATATAGAGTTGAGATCGTACGCCGAAGAGCAGATTGAGACAGTTATCGGGAGTATTAACATGTAAAGGATCTCTCTGCGCGATAGCCACAAGAGTTAACTCCCACTTTCTATAACCAATTCATTACAACGCGCCCAAAAATTATAAAAATTGAATAAAACGAAATAAAAAAAAAAAAAAAACAGAAAAAAGAATCAAGTCATATTAAATTTAATAATAATAATAATAACCAAGTACTATTTATTTCAATTTATTACTCCTAAAAATATGAAAATACAGTAATAATAACCACAAATATTTCTGTAATAGAACATACATTTAGAGTATATTATATATTGTTTTTTATCACATACCAGAACTTATGGACGATGCGATCTCGTTATGAGCAAAGTATCATATTATTGCCTCCATTCTCTCGCATATCACTGCTGAGGTATGTATAACCTCTGCTGGTGGCAGCAGTAATTACATTAAGGGCAACTTTCCGTTCCTCGGATTCCTAACCCTTTCCAAGTACTTTCCGTATTCGTGCTTCTGTCTGAATAATGAGGTTTTTGATGGCAGTTACGCTTTCAGTCTGCTTGAGTATATGCTTAAACTCTTCATTAGTTGAGTCATTCACTACTGACAATCATTTGGATAATCACCTCGTTCTCTTGATGACTTCAACATGGGTACTTCTGCATCTTCCACATGACCCTCTTCTTCATGGTGACTTTCCTGGGTGGCATTGCGCCTGGCAAGTGATTCCACACTTGAATTTTCCTCAACCTTCTCAATGATAGGGATAACGAACTCGTCGGAGTTCCTTCATCTCGCGTTGCGCAAGGACACAAACACTTAGTCTCTTCCCACTTATCATTAGGTTCAAAAGGAGGTAAGGCTCCTTCAACATTGCCCAGTATTAAGTCGTAGACAACGTCTGGCATAACGACAGCCATTGCCTTCCCAACGTAGTACGGTGTGCCCAATACTACGTTCGCCAGTGGAACCCGCTTAACAGTGTTATCTAATAGTCGCATCTTCTTAAACTCTCCTGTATAATTTCACTCAGGAACAAACTTTTTGCGGAGCACAATTCCGTTACATCCCGTATCCCTGAGAACTCGGACACGAAAGCCATTTGTGGTTCCATCGACCACTGGTAGATGATGGGAAAAATCATCGGTCCTTCCTACCATACATAGATCATCTTCAGACTGCTGTGGCTCTTCACCTGTTACTAACAGGGCTTTGTCCTCGGAAATATCCGCGGATGCCACAGTGGTTTTAACCTCGTTCTTTGGTCGACTACTATAAGTGTTAAAACTTCTACCGCTACTGTTGTAGGGTCAAACTTCACAATCTCTCGCTATGTGTCCTCGGCGCTGACACTTGTAGCATGTCACTACGCCTCTTGGCTCGGAATAGCTTCGGCGAGTTTCCCTTCTGTAATCGTTGCTCCTGGCAACATTTGCCGACACGTTATTCCTCTTGAGTGACGTATTTTGGTTAGTGGTCTTACTTTCATTAAACTTTTGATAGCTATTTCCTGGTCTGCTTCTATAATTACTTTGGTGACTGTTTCGGAACACTAAACTAATTTTATGTGCTTTTAAGAATCTTTCTGAACTCGCGACATTTCTGTCATTTCTCTTTCTACTTTTTCATTCAAAAATATGGCTAGCTCTTTTGGGACAATACTCATGTACTTGTCAATGGTGAAAAATATCAAAATGTTTTCAAAAGTTTCTTTAACTCCGGCCCCTGCGACATATTTCTTCAAAGATTTCGATATCTTGTCCATATTCACTTTTGGATTATCATCGTCGGTCGGGGTAGCTGATTTAAACTTGGAGCGGTAACCGTCCTCCGTCAAGTACATATACGTACTAAAAGCTTGTTTAAGGACATCATAGTTTGTCGCATCCGCAACAGGAAGTTGATTGTATACTTTCTGGCCTTTCCTGTGAGGACCGAACCCAAATATAGTTTAAGTATACCCCCCACACCTTTTTCTTTTGAAATGTTGTTTGCCATCGCCTGCTTTTCAAATAAAGTCAGATAATCCTCAATGTTGTTGACCCTCTCGTCAAAATTCGGGATCTTTAACTTCGGTAATCTATCATGAGAAGCGTTATTTGAAGGAGAAGAGTTCTGTACTGCAGTAGCTACATCGTGCTGACGCTGGCGTTCCTCTGCGTCAAGTTTCATTTGTAGCATCCTTTCCTCCGATTCAGCTTTTACTCTAAGCTTTCTCTCTTCAGCTTCCGCTTCTGCTTTAAGTTTTCTTTCTTCTGCTTCTATCTAAGCTCTCTTTCATCCGCTTCCCTTTGTAACCTCCGTTCCTCTAAACTTACAGCGATCTTTCGTTCTTCTATCTCCGCTTGTTCTCTGTGAGTCTCCACCTTGAGTTGGTTTTGGTTTTTTGCGATAGTATTGCTGGGGGGACCTTGTAGTTATTTATCTGTGGAATTGTCGATACAGCTTTTCTTTCTTTGGCGTGCGTTATTTATAAGATGACAAAATTGCATGTTTACTATTGATGTTCGGGCATTAATATGTATATATATATCCTATTCATCACGTTATACGGAGAGAGTACATGTTTCCGCAATGTCTTTTTTATCATACTCTTCTCCAATGGCCCACGTTTATTGACGAAGTTCCAGCACCTTACGCCCATCCTTCATCTACTTTCTTTGCGCGCCCACCGCGAGTATAATATAAGTTTCTCTCTCTTCCAGTGCTCAGACGTCCACCTCCCCCCACGAAACCCTATCACCGGTTGGTGGGGGAGCTATAGCTTTTGTCATTGCATATATCCCCGTTTCTCCCCCGCTTTCGTTGTGCGGTTGGAGAAATAAACACGCCGCCCGCCCGCCTATCTTAAGCAGCCGTCACTACCTTACGCCATGTCTATCGACGAGCCCTACCCTTCCTATGGTGCGCAGATGCATGGAGATGCTCTGTTTGTTAGTTATTTAGAGAAAAACAGATCCTTAAATAATTTAAGTAAGCACGGTTAATTTAGAGAGTATACTATCTCGGCGGGCCTTTTTGTTCAAGTGATTTTAACTACATTTTTTCTAACCCAGCGCCATCCTCTTCTCAAATATGATTAAGTTTATTCTACGCCCCATAAACGTTGCGTCCGCGGCGCCGTCTTTGCCATCACGTCTCTATCGAAACTGCGACGCGAGAACGCGGCCCTATACATTTGTTCTACTCGGTTCGATTTTCGTATACATTTAGGCATACGTTATTTAATTGAGAGACTTATTGTGTGGTGGTTATGCTCTTCAACGACCCTTCTTCATAATACCTTTATGCTCCTCTGCGCATCTGATCACCCGACGACTTCGCTAACCTAACAACATTGGTCCGCCTTTTTTTTGGTCCTCGGTCAGTGTGTGATGGTTCTTTAAATATTAGTAGATATGCTTTTCCTGTGCTACTCCTCGTCTCTCATATTATCCATGTATCGTTAGTTTTATTGTATGTATTAGTAAATTTACCCCCTGTATCTTGCAATTTAATAGCCACCTTCCGCTTTCCATTCCCTCTACTCCGTCCTCCCCTACTTTTCCACTTACTCCTGGTGTTTTTATTTTTTTTTGTAGTTCATTGGAAACATGAATCTCACAAAAGAAAACCCCCCCTTAATACACAATCCCCCCCCCAGTTATATATTAATAGTTAGATAGGATATCGCAAATATATGCGTTCATATGATGAGATACTAAGATGAGTTATTTGTTGTTTTTGTTATTTTCGTATCCGCCTCCGCGCCACACTCATCACCCTCTGAATGCTCTGTTCATTTGCTCTAGTATATTTATATAGTGGTAGTGATCTGCGGATTCTAGTTTATATTAATTCGGGAGGGAACCGGCACTCCAATATAACCTAATAATCCGCCTCCTCTCGGAAAATAACCACTGCGACGCCTTCTACATAAGTTTATGATATTGACGGCCGATAAATTACCATCTTCAAAATAAAAGACAGCTAGGTTTTTGTCTGTGTCAGAGAGGATCTGTTGTCTTCTTGTTCTAGTAGAATCAGTTAGCTAGTAAGTCTTCCGGAGGAGGTCGCTTATTTATTTGTTAGGTTAAGTTTATAATGTGAGAGAAAGTAAAAATATTCTCTCCCTACACCCCCCCTAACCCATAGAATACTTTAACACCCACACCTCTTCTCCCCTCGTTAAGTTCTATGTTTTTACTTCGCGATTGTTGAGGCCCCACCCGCACCTTAATTTATATAAATTGATGTCGTTCCATTTTTTTTTTTTGGTTTTGTATTGATCTGTTATGTTGTTCCTCCATCACATACGCCAGCTCCGCCCTCCTTCACAGGAATATATAATATATAACAAAAAAGAATGAGTATATTGGCCTAACTATATAAACATAAGTATGAGATGAACTGGTATAATATTTTGATGAGTTTCTGTTCATTCCGCTTTTCTAGATTGGAAATATTTGTTGGCGGATTAAGGATATACTTACCACCGCCGGGGGGGAACATAGGGTGTATTGTTAGGAGAGGGAGTTATCTGGTTTAATTAATGAGTTAGTGGGATGTCAACTTCTTGCCCACGTCCCCCCCATCCCCTTGTATGTCTTCAGTACCAACAGCACCGCAACACTCCTAGCCTCCGACTTGGGGGTATATGCAGTATGAGGGAGTATGATCATACTACCAAAACAGAGGTCAACAAGTTTTTTGTTAATGCCCTTACCACGCCCCCCCGCCGAGACAATGATTAGATAAAGTTAGAATAGAAACAGATACACCTGCTCCGCCCCCCATAGATTGCAAATTCTCCATCCCGCGCCCAGTATCTTCTTATTTATCAAACTGCAAAACGACAAATAAAAATAAAGGCCCCCCCCTTTCCACGACCATATCACATCTTTCATCGCACCCGCACACTTCCGCTGCCCCGAGACTTCACGCCACCCACACCCTTAACGTGAGCACCACTTTTACAAATCCCCCACAAAAACAACAAGAACCATTATTAATTATAATACATTATGTATGCTATTTTGAACACAAAAAAATCTGATTCCTATATATAAAATATTAAAAATCACGGCAGAATGGATGAAATAAATCAAAATTGAGTAATTAATATATTACTTCCCTGCCTTTTCCCCCGTCTACCCACTTGTGTTAGTATCATAAAATACCTTAAATATTTTAAATATAGGTACCATATATTCATTATATATTTTTATTATATCACCAAAAAGCGTATAAACTCCATTTAATGCCGCCTAAATAACTCCTGTTATTATTACAGAAAAGAGAGTCATTGAGCACGTGAATAAAAGTGCGAGGAAAAAAATAAGGGATAGTAAAACACGCACATAAATGGACGTAATTTAACTAAAAGAATTATGAAAATTGTTTCACACAACCACCGACTCTACATAACAACACTCCAATAACAGAAGCCTATGTAATTATAGAAATATCTATATCACTACCCCACTATCTCACACACACGACTGCAGATCCAAATACTACATAATAATAACTTTTAACACAGGTACGTATTCGATGTTGCGTTTAGGCAAAGAAGAAAGTAACAGCTTTTTAGATGTTATTAAAGAGTACCTATTACATAATCAGACATTCAGAGTGCAACAATCTCTCGCACTTTACACCACCACCACCAACTGTCGAAAACTTACGAACAGATTGAGAGGAGAGCGGAGTATGAGGTGTATTAATAAGAAAGGTAATTAATATCCAATAAAATCCTATGTGCGAACTACTTAGTACTTTAGCTTCCGGTGCGAGCCGGCCTACCACGAAGCGTCGACTCTTCCTGATAAAAAAAACAACATAGAAATAATAACCACCCCTTATGCTATAGTTAAATGTTAATTACTAAAGAATGGCAAAGATTTCCCTTCGCCTCCGACCCAGCCATACACCACTCCCACCCCTCATTAGCTCTACAGTTCCACTACCCTACCAAGAGTCCCGAATGCACACATTATATATCCGTGCGTAAAAATACATAATTAAAAAGAACTGCATATTTGAAATTCATCAAGTGAAAGGCCAACCACCTCCAAACGGGCGCGCATAACAACTCAAGCATCTCAAAATTAAAATGAGTCGATTCAACTAATCACCACGTAAAATTTATAGAGAACGAAAGCCAAGCGAGTGTCTGACTGTTTTTATTATGTAGTGCCTATAAATATTAGACTGAAGTTTATTTATCTCTATAATAATTTCTCCCGCTACCTCACACCCGAACCTCTCCCTTCTTACATGTCAGTAGAAGTGTTACTTTGATTGACGAAAAGATTTAACAAATGAATTAAACACAGTCGGCGCGAGACCGAACGCGCGATGCCAACAGCGAATGATCCCTTTTACATTTACGGAACAACATCTACATCCATCCACACCAGCCACACACCTGGTAGCGAGTTGCAAGGTCTTTATTATTACAATATCTATTTATTAAAAAAAAAAAAAAAAATATAAAGTCTGAGCACTGTTTGTTACGTGGGGTCTCCGGGTCACCTTGGTGGCCACTGCACTGTATACTCGATAGTTTTCAATTTATTTACAGTTAAAAATTAAACTTCGTTTTAATTATCATTTCATGATGGTTGATACTATGGTATCAAATTTGTGTTTCTCTATCTAACAGTCTATTCAAGAGTGATTCTCATCATAGGTCATATACAAGACCCACCCCTACGCTGGTTCCTCGCCCTTTGTTGTGTGTTGAATGAGCCAATAACTTGAAGGCCGACTATTAAATAAATCACAAGAATCTTCTCATCTGATGATTTTCTAACGGTTATATAGGGAGGGATCATGGGTCAATTTTTTAACACGGATATAATACTAGAGAATATAAACTATAAAACACGTAACCTTAAAAAATTAAACTTGTACTTATAATTTGATGATAACTAGGTTCTATTATGTGAAAATGGTGTTATGCGAATAATAAAATATTCAAAATTTTTATCGTCATGTTTACCCGCTGTACTTATTAGGTTTAATGTGATTAAGTCAAAATACCGTAATAATTGTGGTGTACTTGTTGCCTGGTGAAACCATTATCATAACGTAAATATCTATACCTTCATGGAGATAGGACAGCTAGAGACAAAAAGTATAAGGCTCTAACAATAGTTAAAGTACCAGGTAATAGCAGAATTGAAGATAGGAAGTGTCCGCCGTGTTCCAGGATTTGCATCATCATAGACCATGAGAACAGTTCATTAAGTATTTGTCATATATGATTAGGAGCTTAACAATATAATAGACAAAAGTGGTTGCCTACATATTTGGGTGTTGTACAACTACACCTAGAACATGATTTTGATATCCGGAAAAAGCTATTATAGAAACATGATGGTTAATTGATAGTGGAGACAATTTAATCCATTTGCAAGTGGCTAATTTGGAAGATTAATAAGTAATCTACCACCTCTATTACTACATACTCAGATATAACCTAGAAGTGACATTTTCTCCTTCTCGAATAAGAAGATTTAGTTCACCATGATTTACAAAAAGTGGACTCTAAAATGTTGGGATTATGATCTGTATCTGCCGTTGTAGATTCTTCCTATTAGGTTTAAAGGAGACGTGATTCAAACAGTAAACAGTGGATCTTTATTATCAGTAAATCTCATTTATACCCATTTGTTCTACTTATTGTTTGTATAACTTAACTAATATGGTATTACCTATATTGCTTTCAGAAAACTGCGAGACCAGGTCTTACTGAGTTCTGCCATAAAGAGCATTGCATCTCTAATTTCACTGCACTACACTAATACAATTTACCCTAACATATACTAAAACACCTTTACGTTACGATCTTAATCGGGAGGGGCGTAGATGTATTACTTAAATATCATACTCCATGCATACCTAAATCTTATAATATATTACTCAGAATAGAGTCTTCTTATTTTATCATCCCCACACAATCCATATATACAACCTCCCCCGACAACTAAAAATTAAATATTTTATTTTCAACTAATGTAAGATTATAGAGTATCTCTATAGAGGTAACCACATATGGTTACATCTCAGGGGCTACGTAGATAAGAAACCACCAATAATAGGGATTAATTTCTACTCCTGACCCCTCTTGATAAGTAGTATATGAATTACTTTCCAGTATTAATGGTGTGTGATGACAACAAATTTTTATATAACCCGATAGGGGTGTTAAAGTCAGGATATTTTGTAAGTGCTCTCTTACAGCCCTTCGGGCTGATGGACCTTACCTCTATATCCTTCACTTTCTGGGGGTATATGAATATTGATCCGCTATACATAAATAATGAAATGGTATCCTCTATATATAGTTAAGTACTTATTTTTTTTATTACACGTGGAGGGTACCATACCATGTGTTGTTATAGTTTGTATATTTATGATTTATGTAATTAACATATAGTAATGATATTAGTTAGGTTACTTTTATGAGAGACATTGGGTTGATATTATATTGTATTTCATAGAGTACATATGTTTATAGTTACTGATATCTAACTATAAAGTGATCTAGCGAGGGATATTAAGTTAATTCGTAGTTTACTTTATATATACAGAGGGGAACCTAATAGCCGAAAGTCTCAATCAGATTAAAAACATAACTGCTATTATCCACAACATACCATATAGTAGATTACAAATAGGAATTTAGATACGAAAATGATACCCAGTCGCCAGCGTAAACGAAGAGGACGTATCAATTATAATAAATCACTCCCCACCATATAATCATAACCTAAGACCTCATTCATTAAAAACTATAATAACAGAAACTTAGCAGTTAGATAACTACATATATGAATAATACTATGAAATAATTAATAATTACCAAATGATCTCATCATTAGTTTTATAAGTTTATTCCTAGTGTCATTACTGTTAAACAATAAATTACCAATTCCCTATACGTATAAAAAATATGACTTAACAAATGGATTTACCATTATATTATTATTAGTAAGCGTGACATTAACCTTACCTCCGAATATAGTAGAGGGGTAATGGCCAAGCCGAAAGGGCTGGGCCTTCAAAAATACACTTAAACTACGTCCAATTCGTGTAGTGCGATCCCCCATCTAATGGATTTCAATATAACACTTTTCAAGGGGGTGGATAATCCCTTATGGGGTTTCTTCCTCGATCGCAGCATGTAACTCATGATCTCCCTCCTAAAGGAACATATTAAATAATTTACATACCACGTTGATAATGTCTCACAATAAAATTTAATAATAGTGATCCGAATTGTAATAATGAGTAAAAGTAAGAAGAACTTACTGGGTGTAGGCGAACAGTGGGGATATGCGTGTTATAAGTATTGTATAGGTATGGGAGGAGTAAGTGTTATAAGGGTCTAAAAATTGCAAGCCTTATCTTACAGAAAAGGCCTAAATAACCATAAACGTCTATATACTAAAAGATTGAACTAGAGTACGATAATATCCATAAGCACTATACGAAGAGCTAATTTGGAGATGGAAGTCGCCAATGGATGTGTACGGTGTTGCTCAATCAGGCCTGAGAACTCCTCCCTACTCTTCAATAGTTACACAAAAATGTAAATATCAACTGAGATCTATATACATCGTATCTAAAATGATTAGTATCTTGTGGTAAGGTTCTAGCAAATTACAGGGTTTTGAGCACTCACCCAACTTGACTATATTGTGAGGTACAGAGTAAAGATTAGGGTAAAGCTCACCATCGCTCTTCCTCAGCGCCTCATAAGAGATCCGCGAAAGCGGCGTCTGTGCAAGGTTGTACATGTTAGAGTTAAACAGGCGATGGGCGTTGAGTGTTTTACAATGGTAATGTTATTCTTTCATGATTAACAGTAAATGAATTTGTTTAGGCGGTAAAATAGACAGAAAATTTGATATATTCGTAACTTCTATGATTATAGTCAATATTATATTTATTAAGTAAATTATGTTAATAATTAGGTTTAAGATAATCAAAAGTTATGTTATTATATGAGAATATAGTAAGTCCTTTTAAGAATAGATCTGAAAAACGTTTTTTAAACTCATTTTCACAATATATATATACATGGTGCCAATATGAAGAAAAATATGTTAACTTTAATTATTTTTGTAAAAATTAAAATTGAAATTCGTGTTCCATTTACATGTGTATCGCTCCTCAACCTTACTACTAAAAATATACAATGCAGTTCTCCAATTCTACTCCTCCTTAATTCTCCTTCTTCAACACCTTGATACCGCTTCGCAACGTCCCTCGTCTCGCTCTGAGTGAATGTATATGATTTCGTACGTAAGAATTGAGTCCCCCTTGTATGGATTAAATTATTCTATAAACCTCCGCGCATAAGAATAGTTTAAACTTTTCAATTATATATAGAGAGTTATTATTGTCCACACACCCTCATTTCAAATATAAACTTATTTAAGTTTCACCCTAAGTACGCTTGCATTTAGTGTTCTCCACTCTGCTTTCCTAATGTGTTTTTGATCGGTATGATTAATCGCTCTTATATTAATTAACTAATGTAGAAGTAAATTGCCATCCGAAAAATTTTAATCCAAATCTATGTAGAAATCATGTGGTGCAACTAAAGTGTAATGTTGTTTATGGGTGTAGGAAATATTTTGTTGACGTTTATACTTATCAAAATGTAGATATTATATCTATCAAGAAAATTGAATAGTTATTAGGTAATTGGTTTTATTTACCCTTATTTTATTAATATAAATAAGGTTTTAAATTTTAAATTATTTACGGATTTTTAATGCAGGTTTTCATCAAGTTAGGGTAGGGTAACTTAATTTAAATTTAAGACTTTGTTGATAATTTATAACATTTGTTTAAGTTATTTATATTGTTTGTTCTGCGTGTGATGTTAGATAGATGGTGTAAATGCATGTAGATTTTAATGGTGAGGTATCCATATGTTGAATATTGTAGAGTGATAGATTATGAGTGTATATTTTTAGTAGAGATTATTTAGTATTGGAGCTAATTAATTAAACGTTATCTAGATATCTTAATTCAT
The DNA here is from genome assembly GCA_015478945.1 of Trachelipus rathkii. Taxonomy (NCBI): domain Eukaryota; kingdom Metazoa; phylum Arthropoda; class Malacostraca; order Isopoda; family Trachelipodidae; genus Trachelipus; species Trachelipus rathkii. Next base: position 20,282 of record JABUQX010004768.1, read on the forward strand.
AATGTTTCTGGTAAAATACGTTCTTTTATCGTTTTATAATTTCCTATTTTAATAAATATTTAGGTTTTAGCGAGATCATAAACATTATAATCCTGTTTTATCTATTGTATTTATGAAGATGATCTGTTTGATTTTGTCTGTTTGATTGTTGGTTTCTATGTTTTATTTGTTTTGCTTGTGGCTGTGTGTGCGTTGATAGGGGCGAGTAATTTTGAGAGCTTCAGGCGCGGACTTTTCTATCAACTTTAATCAAGGCGAGCCGCGGTTAACTATTAAATAAACTCAACTACTGATTTATAATGTACCTCAGTATGGATAATAGTTGAATTTCACAGCTACTACTATAACTCTACACCTAACCTTTATGCTCATTGTACTGAGACTCATGAATGTGCTAAGAAGGAAATGTCAACAAATCCTCTAACTCATTTATTATACGTATCCTACTGATTCAGTATGTATTTTTTGTTAATTTGTTTTTTATTTTTACTTGTTTTCATAAATTTCCATCTTGATATGGGTAGCACTCAATTCTACATATAATTCTACAGCGCCTTATAATATACACGATCTCGAGAATCTGCGAAACTCCTAGCTTCGATGTTCTATGGTTTAAAATTTTTCTTCCTTCTTCTACTATCAATATTACTGGTGCTTCTGCCTTAACTGCTTCTCTATCAGAAAGCAAGATTATTACAAACTGCCTTTTAATATGAAATATCTTACTACTTCTCAAACGAGACTGTTATATCTTCCTCTAATGTTAATAATTTACTGAATGTCCTCTATTTTAGGGATATCTCAATGCTACACACACACTGACACCTCCGTTGGGCCATCCCCTCTCATAACTGTATCTCTCTACTAGTCGGCCAGGAGGGCCGAATCTCTTCACGCATTTCTCCAAACCGATCTCCGGAAGCAACCAATTAAAACCCATCACCACATTACGGATTACGATTTCAAACCAATTCTTGAAGCCACACCTTGTATCCTAAATTGATTCACCACTAGCGCCGTCCTCTCTTAAAATACACCCACTTTCGCTCTTAATCGGTAAATCTTGACCACCAGCTATATCTCTATTTATTTAATAACTTTCTCTCCTCAACAGCTATATCCTGCCCTACGCGTTTTCTCTGGAAATTTGATCGGGCCGATTGGGGCCTTGGGTTGCTTCTACGCTAACTATAATCTGAATGACTGCTTTTTGTCTCTGGTGACGTGTTTTAGTATTATTATATTTTTATTTATTATTTTATAATCTTAATTTTTTTATTATTTTATCAGTTATATATTTATTATTATATTACTTCTAATTTGCCGATAAGGTGGGACATGTAATCGTTTGATGGATGAGCAGGTCATTCCGTCAATCCGTATCCGCATCCTCGATAGTGAAATAAAAAGTCACCATACTCTATATATCAATTAAAAGACCGTTTGTTTAGTAAATTAGACTAAATTTAAAACGAAAGTTGTTAAAATCGAATACTAAGTCCGTTATAAATAGATATTTTTATGAGCACAGCAGTGGTAGTTATTATATTTTAACATGAAGAAATGTGAACCAGCAGAATAGTATTTTATAATAAGATAAATATAATTGTTAAATTATATTTTATTTGTATATAATGATAAATGCTCGAATGAAGAGTGTACTCTCAATGCGGGAACATTTGTATTTCGAAGAAGAAGCAAATTAAGGTGACAGTGAAAAATAGGTATAAATGAAGTTGATTATTATTACGCACAACACACACAAGCCTCATCCCAGTAACACAGAGGGCGAAGCAAGAATGTTTAAAAACAGGTTATAAAACGTATTTATTGCGAAATGTATATGGAAGAGTAGAAGTAATTAATGAGTGTATCAAAGAGAGATAAAAAAAAAAATATTAGATAATAAAAATAATGGAAGGAGAAGGACACCAAAGCGTAGAAATAGATTGAAGTGTTAGTTTTATCGTAACGAAAGTTATACATATATAATATAAGGGGAGTGTTTATTCAACCTGAATTGTTAACTAACATGGATTGAATGATAATGAGAAAGAAAAGATGATTTTTATTATTTATTAAATGAGAGAGTAGAAAAGAGATTAAAAATAATTAACCAAAATAATAGAAGACAACGTAGAAAAGTAAAACAACTATAATAGACGAATAAATGTAGAAAGATATGATAATGCTAAAACATCATTCAATCTTATTAATTAACATGACAGTTGAATCCAACTTCAGTATATGAGAATTTGTAGATCCACTGAAACTGGAATCGCACACATCGAGCAGACGGAGTAATTAAAGTCATATTGGGAAAAGGCATAAATAATAATATGGAAAACTATTCGTTATATAACCTAATCTAACCTAACTAAACCTAACCTAACCTAATAGCAAACATATACATATAATTTTAATAATTAAATTCGAATAATGACATAATAACGAAAATAATGAATATATTGTTAAATAAATAATTTCACAATCTTTCTACAGCCTACAAAGCGCCCTCATTTACCAAAGTCGGGTAACCAAAAGCAACCGAAACTTATCATAGAACATACCTTCGGTAGATAGACCTCTTCTCCCATTTTGGCAGACCTATCGCAAAGTTGAGACAAGCAAGCCGAGCAAGGAGGATCCCATTCAATTGAGGGTTTCATAAATCTGTAGCCCCATCTTTACATATAAATTAGAAAAAAAGATAAATAGTCATGACCCAATTCTAAACCTTTTTTGTGAGTAAAGTGAAATATTTTCGTTTTTCCTCGAAAGGAAGATCCAAAAGTTTTTCCCGCTTTTTCCCGAAGGCGCAATTTTTGTTTTACCAAGACTTATAAATCTCGTTAAATAATTTTCTTAAGAACGCAATATGAATTCTTCATGTAGATATATGATAATATAATAATGATATACAAAATAATAAGGAATAAATACGTCGATGATATATATATTTATTATCATACCCTACTATATAACATACACAAGCACACACATATAATATCATTATTATAGTCATATAAGCAATTTATTTAGATATCATAGATATATATTATATCCACATATATAATAAAATCACTCAGGACTTAATTGTATTAAGTATATATCTGTTATAAATTTTAGTAAAATCCTTTTGACATTTCAAGTTTTCAACAATGTAAGAAAATTTCGAATGGTATTACTTTTTTAAGAAAACATTCTCAATGAATCAAAAGTAAACAATAAATGATATAACTAATGCGAAGAAAAATCAATTTAGGAAGCTTTTAATGCTCCAGAACTAATTTTTTTTTTTTTAACAATTATTCACATATATTTAAATAAATATTTTTTCTACCAAGTAACGAGTATCAACATTTCTTCTAATTCTCATTTTCTGTATATTTTATCTAAATTGTATTTAATGAATAAATTCACAAAGTAAGTCCTTATAGTGAATACTGAGATATAATCGTATTGAGTATGAGTTAGTATTCAATATTATACACTCTAGTATTACTTACCTTTTATATACACATATATCACTAGAGATTGGGGAATTAATGGTATAACATAACTATTATAAGACCTTATTACAAACAAAATATAAGACAATCACTTACAAGGTAAATACCGACAGGTGTTATTTACTAGTCATTACACTATCATTAGATTCTATTGTAGTTATATATTTTTTATATATTATGAGCTGAGTATATCACAGAGTCATTGATTACTATCATTCCTGTTATCTTGATTAATGTAATTAAATATTGGCGTCACGACGATATTATAATTATCACATTTAGGTATCATATTTTTTTTATACTTATCATTGTATTTTTTTTAATCTTATCATATTTTCATTGCCAATATTTTTCAATAGTCTGCTAAACCTGAATATTGTCGATTTTAGTCTGAAATATTCGAAAAGCATCTGTATACGAATTATCTTTTCGATCATCACTTGGACATATTTCACATAAGAGAGAGTCTATTTACTAATATTATGTCAATTCTCCACACAATCATCTTATATGATTTTCAATTTACATCAGATCATAACCTATTTTATATATACGAGATATTAACTTTTTCATTTCCAGAATATAAAGAATATAAATTCATATATTACTTATTAAGGATATATATCATAATATCTTATGCAAGATTGACACTATTATTTACGTTCTACGACATATCATACCTTGATAGACTTAAGTATTGCTTTTGAATTTAATAATTATAATATCTTTAATTACATACCTGTATAAATTAATAACACTATTATTATAATATTATTAATACCTAGATGGACCATACTCACGACCACACATACCTTAAAATATAGTGTTATTATAATATTTGTAAAAAAAATAAAAATATTAGTTATCACTATATTGATAATGAAAACAATTCTGTACATAAACTGATTAAATATTACACTATATATTATCAACTCACCATTAATAGATATATATTTTTATGTTTTAAAGATATATAGTATTTATTAATTATAATTTTGAATAAAGATAAAATTTATCATTAACTATGTATCTTTTAAAATTAATATATATTTATTAACATGGCCGTAGACAGAAAATATCGAACGCATCTTTAAAACTATAAATATACTAATATTATAAATATATTATATTATTTATATAATATAAATTTATAGGTAATAACATAATATAATAAGAATAGTAACACGTAACCTTACTGTTAATATTATAGTATATTAATCTATCAGATTATATAATATATATTCATCTTATATTATTTAAATAATAAAAGGTAAAATAAAAAGACTAGTGGAGTTATTATATATATATTTATTATTTATTTTATATTATTAATTATATAATAATAAAAATCACAAATAAAGATATTTTTTATATAATATGGAACATTCTTAGGAGTGCGTCACATGATTTTAAATAAAGGATAGAAAGGAATGTTGGGAAGGCTGGGGGGAGGAGGTGAAATAAGGTTAAAATAAATGAATTAATGAGGCTTTCTTCATCCAGGAATTTTCGAAGAACACTCTGAAGAATATGTTCGCCTGTAGGGGCTCGGGGCTACCCACGAACCCAATAGTCTAGTAATTGATCAAAAATAATACAAATACCACACTACAACATTAATGGGGGGGTAGGTTATCCCTCTCCTCCGTCCCCAGTACATAGGTATATTAGACATAATTATAATCATATACATATATAGAATATGAAGGATCTTTAGGGGATAAATGAATACTTACATGCTTCCTCGTGTAAGTTTGATATGCGGCTCCAATGGAAAAGGAGTTCATAAGTTCGAGCATGTCAAATTTATAGGCCATTTTTAGAAGATTTCACCTATATAAAACTATTGGATAAATGATAAGGCTGTTTTGGATCTGTAAAGATGTGATTATTATTTAATTTTTCAATTATTTCGTTTTTATAGGTCAATTATCTTTTTTTAATTATATAAATTAAAATCCAGAAGAAAATTTAAGTTCCGGCATTCAAACCCACCAAGACCAGCTTGTTTACACGCACTCTCAGCTCCAAACACTCCCAAACCTTTATAGATAATTTTTATACAATGGAAACTTTAACACGAATAGATATATCCAATTAGACCTAATTCATATGGACGGGTTAATGGTGGGTGGGTTGCGGATAGTGATAGTACCTACCGTTTATTCTACGGATCTACCACTACTAATCAATAATTTCAATAACTGATGTGATTTAAGTCAAGACTTTGAGCCCTTCCATGCTGTTTCTATAGTTGAATAAATGAAAAAAATTTAACTGGCTTTCACCAAATATTTCTTTCCATTTTAGATTAACATGAATATTATAATATAATAGATAATAAGAGATATAGGTGAAAATTTGGGGATGGGTCGGGTGTGGGTGCTAGCAAGTTAATTTGTTCTTTTCATTTTATTTTTATTGGGATACCTCAAGGACAGAGTGTTGTAGTCCTCCTCTCCCTCTCTTTATCTTCTAAATTTTAAAATAAATTTCTACTCCTCTTTTTCACTCTTTCTATTACCTCTATTAACTATACCCGCTATAATATATATCATAGCGGTTTTAGCGGTATAAGATGCTACCTGGTTTGAAAATTTTATTTAGTGTTGAGAGCGTGGGGTGTCGGTGGATTTCGAAACAATCACTTTTGGCTATAATATTTCGTGGAAGGGCGAGGCGGATAATATGAGCCTACCATCCCTCAAGGTCAATTTAATTTAATTATGCAGTCTGTTGTGTGCGCAGTGAGGTGGTAGGGCGGGGGGGGGGGGTGGGCGGGGTCAATATGAAAACACAAACCTATATAATCATATTAACATTAAATAATATCATATGACACCTCCAACATACGTACTTCATTCATCAACCTGTTTTCAAATCATCTGGTCCTTCGCCCTGAGCGCTCGTCTTCGAGGGGGATAACTTGAGTATAGTAACACAAGAAATATATATAACCTGGCACACTATTACTATTAACATGTTGAGTTCAACAACTGTTACAACCTATATTTTTATTGCTTTGCGCTTTGAACCTCACCCACATCATCCTCTTCAGCTCCACTTTCTGAGGAGTGGCAGCATCTACTAAATATATACGAGGGTATATATTACAATTATTGTGAACTACAAATAGAAAAAATAAGTGAATTAATAAACAAATGTGGTGGGTATTTCGTGGTCTGGTGGTGTGAATAAATAATTCTTATATTTATACTGAAACAAATATAAAGGTTAATAATAACACAAGTAAAGGTTAACATCTATTAAAAGACATGATTTTAGGTGGGTCGGATGGCTTTAGTTGCTAAAATAATCTATTTGCCATTATGGTTAATTCATTTTTTATTAACCATTCTATAAAAATGGTAAGTGGTAGTCCTAATTTTACGTATCTATCATAAAGTAATTAATACTGAAAGAATATAGAATTTAGGAGGTAGGTGGTGGTGAGTTGGTCTACCTCTCCCACCCTCTACACCCCACGAAGGAATGACAGGATCGGAGATGCAGGATGAGAGAAAACCATAGATAAAACGTGAGATAACGCGCATCACGATTAAAAGATACCACCAGTGTATATCATGCAGGAGAGTGGAGTATGTCGATCCACGCTGCAGACGCCACGGCCAATGCACGTACCACCACTTTTCCAATTTATTAGTTTGCAGGGGGGGGCGGAGGGGTAGAGGGAGGAGGCAGGGAGGGACACAAAAGCCAAATCGGCCATGAGATCAAAATAAATGCAAAGAAAAACGTATGTCCGCAAGATAGAGGGCGTGGGTTGGGGAGGGGGGGAGGAGAGGGAGGTGGAGTGGGAGGAAGAGAGTGAAGTTATGATATAATGCTTTTTTGTGGTTCTAGATTTACCGTATATATAGAGTCGAAAGTGTTGTATTTTTAAGTAAGAGAGAATGGGCTAGTGTGCCCTCGAAGTAAACAAAGTTTAAGAGAGTACCAAATATGAAGCGGTCGAAGAAGAGGCTGTGAGACGTCTAGAGGGGGGAGAGGCGAATGGCGCGGGAATGTGTGTGAAGATATCAATATTATTAGGGGGGTTTGCTCCAGAATTAGGGGGATGGAGGAGAAAAATAAACTAGAGAAGGAAGGGTTGATGGGGCCTCTTCTTCTTCTTCTCTTAATTGCGTCGTTGAGATCAATCATGATAAGAGGGAGAGATACCACAACAATACACAAGTAAGTAAAGTTAGTAGAGAGTAGTCGCGGATTGGAGAAAAGAGTCACACCAATTCTGTGAGGGAATAGAGGAGCTACAAGTAAATTAAATTAAATGGAGAAACGATTCATTATCTCACCAGTCTTCGGTGAGAAAACAGGCGGGTGAGGTGGGGAAGATTTATTCTTACCATAAATGATAGCGGTGAAAAATCTGTTCAAGAACTATAAGAGGATAAGAAATAGTCACGACAAGAAGCCATCAAAGATTAATGTATGGATAAATTAGATTAGGGATTATAGAAATATAATTGAATAAAGGGAACCAATTGAAGAGACATACTGAGAGAGAAGACCAATATGGTTACTGATTACGAGAGCAAATATCTATCTAAATGTGAGTAGAGACAGTGTTTAATATTTACTACTTGTAAGATGGTTATTATGTTTAAAATGATTGGTGTATTTACTACCTCCCCAGCACGCAAATATTAAGAATCAATAACCTATCTTTACATGAGGTGGAACATATTATGAATACCAAGCTGGGTAGTATTGATAATGAACATAGATTTAAAAATAGTATAAGTTAAGAGTATATATAATATATCTTATAGTCTAGCGATGGGTGGAGTATGATATCTCCAGAAGATGCAACTGAAAGGTTTATGGAGGTTATGAGGGGGGTTGCGCGGGAAGGTAAGTAGGTCATCTGTCGATTTATTCCACCAAGGCAAACCGTTTTGAGGTATTATAGACGCGGACGGAACGTGAGCGGTGGAGGAGCAGATGTGTGATACGTTTATATTTTGTTGTTATATCCCACCAGCAATATATAAGTACATACGCGACCTAGGAATTGTTCATAAAATCTGTCCGAAATGATGTTATTAACCTTGGTTATATACTCCATTACAGCAGTATTGCGCCAGCATTATCTCTACTAGAGTATTTACACTCTCCATCACACCCCCTCAGGTGAACCAAGAACATACGGCGCAAACGTCCAGACAAAAGGAAAAACAACACAGAACAAAAAAAAAGAAGGCGAGGGATGATGATCAGAGAATAAGATATTAGAGGAATTAATGATATACAGAAAGGCCCAGAGCACTATATAATTACAACCTATTATAATTAAGATGAGATAGGAGATGAAATATAAGTAAACCAACATGGGCTAGATACCAAGAGTTTACTTGTCTCCGCCACCAGCCCAACCATCATCTAATCGCTCGAATATGTCACATCTCTACGCACCATCTAGCTTATCCTACTCAGAGCTCATCCCATCACTCACCACACACTCTCCCCCATAACACACAAAAATTTCAAACTAAAACACATTATACTATCACAAGTAACTAACTCTAGAAGCCAGTAAGGGTCGGAAGCTACATCTATCTATGAAATACAGAAGCAAACAATATACTAGTATGAAGTGACAAAGGATAGGATAAAACAATATCAAAGACTAATATATTAAAAGTTATATCCAGGGACTAAGATACAAGATTTATTGTACTGAAAAGCTGGCACAATTAATATCCTCGTAAAAAATCTTTTATAAATATAAACTATAAACTAGTTATCAATAATTATCGATAAGCACCTTATTTATATTCCAAAATCTCATTTTATAGATATATATATCTTTGAAAGATAAAGTCCATCCACTATATCGTATACAGAACCCAAGCTCCCTCTGCTCTTACGACCAACTAGTCTTAAGAGGTGCGTGCCAATATATTTCCAGCACGTCGCAATATCCCGCACCACCTCTACACTATGGTTAATGTTATAGTATAATAATCTATGGTGCGCGAGGAATGAGCTCTTATACGACTACTATAAGAGATTAGTAGAGAAGATGCAAATGAGAAGCTAACGCTAATGAAGGAAGGAAACGACATATGTGTGCAAATAAGAAGGATAAATATTAGATAGTGGCTTCGTTTGACTCTTTCTATGTTGTGAAAGTTAACAAAGGCATATCATTAAGATAATATTTTTAAAACATTAAACGTAACGGGAAAGAATGAAAAATTAATAAATCGAGCAATAATCATGGGAGACTCATATTCCTATCTGATTGAATATTGGCTGTATCGATGTTTGCGACGGGGAGGGAGGCCTAAATAAATCTACCAAAAATATAAAGGTAAGGGGGGTATTAATAATTAAAATAAATCAATCACGGGGCGAGAGAGCAATACATTATCCATAAGCAACAGAATAGAGAGAGACAACAGTATAGAGATGAGCAAAACGTGAGGAATATTATTCTTAAACTATATATAAAAAACAATAATAATGAAAAATAAAAGCGAGCCGCAGAGATGGGAGTCCCTATGGGAACATATCTCTTATAGTGTGGCCCCGAATTTCTAATTTATTATTAATACCAAAAAATTATAAAGCAATAAAATTTTTTTTTCTGTCGGTCGATGATGGGGCACACCCTCACCTACTCGCAGATGATAGTATTACATACTAATCTAATATTTATGAAAATCTACACCTAAAACAATCTGAAATCCCATATATACCCAAAATAGGAACTATAAGTCAAACGCTCTCAGATGTCTAACTAATAACAATAACTGTAACATAAATTTGTATGCATGAAAAAATATCAAGTTACGAATATTCAAATTTTTGTCTGTCTATCATTATCCACTTAAACATCATTACTGTTACATAATCATACCCGATATCGGTTAAACAAGAGGTATAAAATATAACCAATGCGGTATAACTCGATGAAAAGCCGTTTCTTCCTAATGTTACTCGTTGTAAGCGGTTGTACTATCTAATATTCTATGACATTTTATACAAATAAGTTGCATTACAAACCTCTAATTTTCCCAGCTAGGTATATCCTAATAAATGGATTTTATACATGTTTTTATTAACGTAGAGTAATTACTTTTATAGAACTATGAATGGTACTCTATAACCTCCACAGTCCTCGAGTTGCCCGACCACGAACATAACAATAAAAATTGTTAAACATGAAAGTTGTATCGGTAGCTCGCGATAGTAAACACCACACATTAATATATATAAAAGTATAGTTAAAGAAGTGGTAAAATAATACCGTATATCACGATAGAAAGACTATATAGGAGCGAGGAAATAGCCACTAAACAACTCATAACAATATTAACATATAAAATAAACTAATAAACGACATAATCTAATTCCTGCGGCCACCGTGTGCTTTATCATTCTCGATAGTTATCTTCATTTACTACAATATAGAATCATTTCACTATATATACAATAATACTATTATTAGACCTAACAAGGACTTAAAATATTTAATAAATTACTCTTGTGACATCACCCTCATGGATTGGGCAAGGATGGGAGATAAGTGTGGAATAATCTCTGGAATAATTATAGCCGAGATTACATTAACTACATATTATCTTCTTCCTCTCACTGAGAATGAAAATACCTTTCTAAACATTGGGTATTCCCCCTGAAAGTGTATGTCAAATCCCCTAATGTACTTGTGATGGAGTCGAGACAGAACTCCACGATATAGTGGGATGTAATAGATGGGTAAGTTTTGTACGTAGGTCCTTTTCGATCCTCTTCTCAGTGTCTGACGGCCCTATTACCTAAATCTCTTCCTTCACGAGTATAGCAGTAAATGAGGTCCGCCTTCTCCACCACTATATTGATGAGTAGTGGGGTCATCTCTGATTTGGTAATATTCCTCTTACTTTTAATTACGATTGGGCACATGATAAATATTTTGTTAAACGTAACAATGACAATATATCTTAGGTCACTTTTAAAACTCATCATCTATATAACATATATCTTCCATTAAGGACAATAATATGTTTACCTTTTATTACGATTCTAAACTTGCGTTCAAGTTAACGTTTTAATTCAAGATAGATATGGTTACTTAGTTATGAAATGTTTTTGGAGAAAGTATTAACTTTCATTCGATGCTCTGTAGCTTGTTTGCTTTGATCCATTAAATTTTTTACTTAATAACTAATTCAGAACATTCAGCAAGTTCATGAATAGCAGTTGTAATTCTGATATTATTTTCTTGGCATTCCTAGAACATCATTCAAGTTTCGCGAAATATTGTGGTCTTTTCATTATAATATGTAAAACTACGATGATCCTCATTAAACTTTTGCGCACTCCTCAGCCTTATCAAACAATGAGTAAAGATTTTATTATAGCATTTATTTGTTTTTAAGGTAAAATGATATTTTAATAGTTTAAAATTTTGGTCAGAATATATATATATATAAAAAGAATTGTGAATAATGTTCTTATAATATTACTTCTTTTACATATATATATATAGGGTATATTTACTTTATAAGTAAAAATTATCTAACCAAGCTGATTTGTGTTAGGAATGGTAACATGTTGGAACCTATTGTGGTTTATAATATGTAGTTCTTAACGTTTTTTTGTAAGATATTGTTTAGCTTATGTTGGGCAGCTAGACAGATATGACATTAAACATAAGCAATTATGTGGGGTGGTCAATGAGGGGATATAGGGTGCTGCTCTATCTCACTCATCTGCCAAGCTACCGTTCAGCCTCTCTGCTGAGCGAGCATCGTACCAATCCATCCCGCAATTTTAACCATCTCCTAATATTGTAAGTCATGACATAAATTTATGTTGGTATGATTCAATATAAAGAAAAAGAGAAAAGAATAAATATTAAATAAAAAATTTACATTTAAATTATGAATATTGAAAACAAACGTCACTCGCTCTATAAGAAAAGAAAATTAGATTAAGACAGATATTTAATCAGCACTTTATTAAGTCGATATCCCATTATATAATAGAACAAAAGAGCAATAATAATATATTAGGGGGGGGAGGTATATTTCTTCTATCTTAAATCATATAGATAAAAATATTATATATTTTTAGTAAACATATATATCTTTACATATGCAATTGTTTCTATAAATATATTGTATTATTTCTATATTATTTTTATAAGATTTTATACACTATATTTCTCTACTATGCACCACTACTTATTTATGGGTTGATTATGATTTTTTATTTGATAAATCTTAGTTATTTTCAATCCTACGCAATCTTCTGACAAATATAGTGAGTACAAAGTTATAGTATTATAATTTTTACGAGAGAGAATCGAGAAAAAACATGAAAATCATTATAAATTGCGAGTTTCTCATAAGGTTAAATTAGAATATGAGGTATTTATATCTTGCGTCTTCGTTCACTCTATAGCCCCGACACAACTTTAATTATATTATATCTATATTGTTTTAATGCGATATTATAAATAAAAAAGAACTTAAAAATAAAAAAAAAAGTATCGTTGATTTAACAGGAAAAGAAAATAGTAATTAAAAGGTTTTGTCATGATAATACGCGAGGCCATAAATCGTTATAGTCTCGAGTGTCAACATTGATCTGACCACAATTTTGATAAATCAAGAATATTATTTAAATAAAATGGATAAACGTTACTGTATCTCGGTAATTTGTTTACCAAAATAACAATATCCTAAAATGACTGTAATCACGCTAGGTGGCATCAGGTTTTGACCATCATCCGCTATTTTTGTAAAAATTTTATATTATTGCTTTGAAGTAAGAATAATCAGTTGAGACACTACAAGAGCATAATAATATACTTAATGTATTTGAAAAAAAAGTATAACACTTTCGGATATTCTAAACCTACAACATATATAACTTTCATGAGTGGTGGGAAAAGATCGCAGAACCCAAAAGGGAGAGAACCCTAGTCAAAACACTGCCCTGAATTAAGCGTTGACATGACACTAACCAAATAATTCTGAAGGTGTATATATATAAAAGGGGATGAAAGAATGAGAACGGTTGTTCGCTATTCTACACTACTTACTCTACTATTCTCTTACGCTCAACACCTAAAACTACTTGCCTCACGTTATTATTAGTTTCTCATTTAGCTTTGTCCATGCTCTCAGTTGCTAGTTGTAATGCTTATGTATTATCCTATATTATAGCCTGGGTCTATATATTATAAAATTGAATTTATATAGCTATAAGGAAAATGAGTTTTTTCCTGGTTGCAAGTAATCTGTACACCCATCATCAGAGATATAATTGATATAATGTCCGCCACTACTCTACCGCTACTAGCCCCACCCTCACGTGTCCAACCACTCTTAACACTAGACATGTTAATATATTTTTGTCTTATAAGATTGGAAAATGTAGGTTTAGGTTAAGAGTTATGCCAATCCACCCAGCGCTGACCGCTCAGCCTCAGCCGCTAACTTTCCTCCTCGGCTCCTAAAACCACTACCTCCACCCCTCTCCAGATGAATATTATTACCTCGTGTAGGAGTGGGCTGAGGCGTGTTGGTTCGCAAGTTTTCATATAGTTAGGTGTGCTAGATATGTAATGTTTGTGTAGTATAACCATTAAAAGAAAGTAGGGCTGAAAAGAATGTTAATATTAATGATATTCTAAGTTTAAGACTGGAACTTACTAGTAAATTTATTAACCATTTTTCTATATCCTCCTGTCATATCGTTCGTGAGTAATAGAACAATTGAGCATATCTTAAATAATGACTTTTAATCCCCGAAGGCCCTGATGTTACCCATCGAACTTCTTTTTTTTTCTATTTACACTACCAACAATAATTTTTTTATGTTTAGTTTGTCGCCAAATAATTTATGTTTAATTAGGTACTATATAATCATAAGTAATTTCAAAAAAAATTAGATATTTTTATTGTTCTCAGTTAATCTATAATAAACCTCGTTCCCAGGTAGTTGAATTACTACTGGGAGTTTGGGTTGTATTAATTTTATGATGTATGGCTGAATTATATAGTAGTATAAGCAATTCTAAAGTATTCTTGATTTTTGTATCGTTGAAATGAGACTTTGACATTGATTTTGTGTATTTTTCTTTTGTTATGTAAAAATAATTAAATAGTATTTCTAATCATATTACTATGTAAGATAAGATTCATAAATTGTTTTTAAGTAATTTTGATGTATGTCACATAATTGTTTTGATTTCTTCTTCTAGACACCAGCCAACTTCCCCACGACACCACGCGACCCCACATTCCAAATATGAAGATCGCAATGCTTGCCTCGGAAAACCAGACAAGCATAGAAAGCTCGTTTTTATATAAAATATCATAAAATATTTTTTAGTTGATTTATATACAATTAATTACTTAATCATATTTATTATTAAGAAAGATAATAATGTTTAAATCAAGGGTATGGAGCCTGAATATAAGCAGTAAACCAGAATAAACAAGATAAACAATACCAAGCATATATATCATCCGCAGCAAAGTATTATAGTAAGATTGAGAAGCATCATACTCTTCACAGGATGTCATATAGCGCTCAATAATATACATATATCAAATTGTTAATGAAAACCTGTTTATTTTATTGTATCACTGCCCCGCTACTAATATTAAAATAATAAAAATGTATTGTTATAATTAATAAATAAAATTAATTATAATTTTCTTCTATTTTATAAATAATTATTTTCAGTAAACTAATAATAAATTTGTTTTCTATCATCATATGTTTTTATTAACTCAAAATTGAGAGATAATATTGATATAGTATGAATGCGAGACATATAAAATAATTATATGTATTTTTATAAAAATAAAAACCTTTAAAGTAAATGAAACAGTTGGTTTAACCTCATATTATTAAAAATATGAAAAATTACATAGTATATATATACTAAATCAAATGTCCCACTCTTAATATTAATTAAAATAATACACTGATTATTTTTTATATGTTGGCCATAATAAAATTTCCTGATAAATAAAATAGGGAATATTAAACCATTTTAGACCATCTAGGATCTGAGGTTAGAATCTATTATTTATATAATATTATACTACAACCGGTTATAGAAAATTAACCCCTAATTAAGAATGAATATTGACTCACAATTTTATTAATATTAATTTGAAAACTTAGTATAACCTATTACCCTCGAGTTTTGTTTAACCAATAACCAATATTGCATAAAAAAATTGAAAATAGTCATGTCGATTGAAATCCGAGAGCTAGAAAGAGATTGGAGAGACAATTTTCGAATCATTTCTTAAATTTGCTAGACAATATTACAACATAGATCATAATTTTATTTACTTATTATTTCAAAATTACTTTTAGAACATTTTAAAATTACCCTATACATTATCTAAGATTTATTACAGATAATACTGATTGGTATTATCCTTATACACTTATCTTCTCCACAAACATTACACATTATCACCCGCTGAATTAAATTGAGACATTACATCTAAATCACACATATCAGATTTTATTTAAATAGCACTAGAGTGCTTAACATTAAAGATCCACAAAGAGTTATCTTACTTACACATTATCCAACCAAATTTCAATATATATTATAAATTAACTTATATTACGTTAATATACCATCATCGTCATATTTCCTCCTAATTTATCTGTTAAGCCACCTTCTGTATTTTTCTTCTTTTATAAGCATGAGGATTCATTCAAGTGTGGAGTACTCAGACTCATTTGTGAGTTGAGCTGAAATACTATCAGTTATTCAGTGCTTAGTTTTCACTATTATATTGGAAGCACAAATAGTTAAAGGATATGCACTTAATTAAATAATTATCTTAGAAGGTCAGATAATGATAACAATTCCTGATTAATTTATTTAATAATCTACGGCCCCAAGCACTAGAGACCGGCACAGTGTTAGATATCTAAATCTACATTTAATATTAATTAGTTCAATTTTTCTAATATTTTGAATATATATCCGGTCATTCTTAGATTTTATTCTTATTTTTATTATTAAACATACATATATCAATTTTTGATTTTTTGATCTTATGGAGTAAAGTATTTCACTTTTGTTTTTGTTATTACATTGCAGTTTTGAATGTAAAATATTCAAGATGTTTAAGTTTGGAAGATACTCCGACAATCATTGATAAGGTAGTATTGAACAATTGTATTTCTCGTTCTGTAGCTTCTAGGTTATTAGCGTATATTTAAAATGATTTGATTTTTTAAATGAACAAAAGAATACAGCAAATACAATAAGGTATAGTACAAGAATGGATATACAAATTCTTCATTTTTTCCATCCTTTTTTTAACACAAAAAAAAAGAAAAATCCTAAACGTAATTCTTAGTAATATTTAATATATATTATGGGATTCAGATAGTGGAGTTCGCTATGCCCTCTTCGTCACCCGCGCAAATCGGTTGAAACGACTCGCTCGCACATCCGGGAATTCAAGTACGTGGGCATCTTCTCCGCCCTCTAGTTCAGAACATTCGCTTGAGGAAGCACACCAACCTCGCACTTTCTGCTCCGTGACTTGCCAAAATGTGTTCTGAGAAAGCGCTACAGAAGCAACTCTTAAGAGGGAGGTGTAATCACGAATACTAATCTACTAGATCGAAATTATGCGTTAGGAGTGTAAGATTCCCATCAAAATCTATAAATCCCACCAGGGGCAATGCGAGAAATGGTTTTCCAGCACTTACTTAGATCCCTTTAATTAACAACAATTGATACGTTTATAGAGGTTCTGTCACTCAGGTTCAGCGTCAGATACGAATAATATGCTGTCTTAATTGACAACGCACCTATTTCAAGTGAAAACGACAAGCATCTTGCTTTCTTATCTGGCCCTCAAAAATCTGTATCTGCTTACAGAGATCATCGTGACAGAAGATCGTGCTTCTAGGCCCGACCATAAGAATTCCAAACTGGTCCAGGAGTTTTTTACTACAAGCAAACATAATATTAAAGAGATACTCGTCAAAGGTGTTGGCACTATGCTCCATCGCTCCCGAGTCATGATTATTCTATAGGTTGAACCCAGAACTAAACTACTGGCAAGGAGACCAAGTCTTCTTTATCTAATTTATTCACGACTGTAACTAACAGAAAAATGCCACAATACATTCTTTGAATAATAGACCATTATCTAAGAAACTACACCTAGAGTGCTGCATGATAGATGCTAGTCTATAGCTTAGTGAGCGCACATAGAGATCCTGAGTATTAGCAATCAGTACAACTCCGGTGTAATTTGTTCCTTGGGTTGCATTCAAATTCGAGGATCTAATCCTAAATATATTACATAATAATATTATTATATATTATTATTTTTTAAAATTTTATAAAATTAAACATATATTTATTATTGTTTATTTGTGGTAGTTAGTTTATTTATTACATTTATCCAACTTTTCAAATCATATATCTATCTAATTATGCTATCATATTAATATAAATACACTCAGTAAGCTATTTACAAGCTTGTTGTCTCTTCATATATGCTCAATCTTACACTACGAACTAAATGAGTATTTTTTTAACTAAGACAACGGTTTTAAATAAACGACTTAGCTTAATTTATTGCTCATCTTATCCTCACTCTTTCTCTCTCATTCTCTATCTCTCTTCTATATATATATTTATCTTATCTTTTCCTTACTCTTCATTTTTTCTAATCTCTTTTATTTTTATCGTGTTATATATTATTTGTATCAACATATTTATTTTACTATATGAATATAGAATAGGTTAAATATATTGAATAGATTTATTTCTTATTATATATCGATATATGGTCGGTAATGTAAAAGGGATGTGTGAGTTATTATAGTAGTTGAATATATATAAATTTAAGGGAATAGCTTGATATTGCTGCAAAGTATAAGATTTTGGTGATTTTATTAGCAATATGAAATTGTGATAGTATTGTTTGAATATAGACAAAAGAGGTACCAAATTGTTTGGAATGTATGTATATGTAGATTGGTTTTTAGTAATAAAGAGTATTGTCAATAGATTCATTTAGCATAAAATTGATTTTCTATTAACTAATGTATTATATGAAGTTGTATTCTGACTAATACAATTATAATCTAATTTAGTTTTTGATTTCTAATTGAGATGGAATTCATACAGAATTTACAATTATATATATATTATATTCTATATTATATTTATTATTATATATTATTATTATTACTAATTATATATAAATTAATAATATCTTATATTATATTATATATATAATATGTGTGTTGTGTTGTGTGTGTGTGTGTGTGTGTGTGGTGTATTTTGTGTTATACCATACACGGCCAATTGATTAAAAATCTGGACAATCACATATAGTTATATAAAAGAAATATTTTGACAAAATTAATATAATATATTATATTAATAATTATAGGTGGAATAGAAATAATAAATTACTTTAATAACAATAATATACTTACTTAATATATATCACTGGTTCACTCTAATTCTTCTGCATGCATAAGAAGTGAGGAGTAATATTATCTAGGCCTTGGATATTGAAATTTGCATCAAAACTGCTTCAGGTTTTATTTTGTCAATACGTATAAATTGCAAAACACTCGTGCCTAAAACACAATAACATAATTAGTATAAACATTTGCTTCGCGACTCAATAAAATTGAGTAAAATGGAAAGAGTGTCAAAATATAAATTGCAACAAAAGAAAGGGGGAATGGAGATAGATATTATATATGATATACTTGACAAATTAGCATGATGATACTATATAATGAAAAAAACAAAATACAGTACAAAAGTATCATTATAATGGGATCTTATTGAACTCTCTGAAAAATCTAATATTTAAAGATAATAACAATTTAAAAAAGTTAGTTTTGTTTCTCATTAATATCAGTTTTCTATATCAATGAATATATAAATGAAATAAAAATAATAATGATTCAAGTCTTGCCAAGTTATAAATGTTACCAAACTATATTTAATGTTTTCTAACCTTTTAAATCAATTAATTAATGAGCATTTGAGGCTTCAATAATTGTAACTCTCAATAAATCTCTTTGAAATTAAACAAAACAAAAAGGTTATAATAACAAATGATAACCTAGTTTATTATTTAAGTTAAACAGTAGTTATATATTATTAAAATAAATAGATGAATATAATTAAAATTAGATTTGTATTAAGGTTTGGGATTGACAATAACGTAAAGTAATCTAAATACGTAAGCAGATATAAATCTCCCCCATGAGGTAGGGAATGAATGATCCGATGGAAGCAGCAAAGCAAGGAAATCATTTAATGGTCGAAATATTAATAAATCAGGTGCAATTAGATCTACAAGAAAGAAATATATGTAGATTAATGGGATGGATATCCCTGCCTTACAAGTTATGTTATGCAAAAAAACATACTGATTGATTTAAAGAATGGATGTAAAGTTATCTTTCTATTACAAACATAACACTGCAAAAAGCTCAAAATCTCTAAAATAATTGTATATTAGTTATCTGAAACAACCTATATCGAACTATAGAATCCGAAGTTCAAATCAAAGCAAAATGTTTTAAAGGAAAAAATTTAGAAGATAGAAAGGACTCATCTCAAAAAATCCCACTATGGGATAGATAAGACGAATTCGAGTGATGGGAAATCAAAGCAAAACCTAAATTTTAATCTTTCTCTATTTAAGTCTTCCCCTGAATTCACCTATCACAATCAGTAGTGAAAGAATAGTAATCCAACAGAAGATGTGCTCTATCTTCACTCCGGCAAATGAAAGGAGGGGGTGTAATCTACTTTAGTCATATTCACTAAATCAGTGACTTGTTCCTAATCCATATACATTCTCTCAGCGATTATTAATAAAAAAACTCCAAAAGTACAAAAAGGAATATGATGAACATTATTACGATGTGATTATGTATTATTATTATGGAGTTTTTTTATTAATATTCCAAATTATATTGATATTAATAGTAAATCATTAAATTTTCTTTAATTCGTGTAGATATTTAGCAGTATTCATTTATTAAATGAAAAGTTTGTTTATAGTTATGTAAATTATATCTACATGTATAAATATTGAGTTATATAAATGTTATAATCAAATTAAATTTATTATTGAAATATGTAAATAGGATTATTTCAGTGTAAGGTAAAACTCACGTCAATCCGGAAAATTTATTGCAAGATCCACTTCAGTCCTTACAATCTAAGAACGACCCATTAACAACTGCAAAGAATAATAACTAAGTCTAGTCAGAATTAACTAGCAACATTGAGGTAAGCACTGAACTCTGATAGCAATGATTTAATTAGGAAAAATGGTGTGTACCAACTAACTGACAGTAATGGTGGTAGTGGATTTAGAAGGGTATTCTCCTCAGCCACTCATGAAATGTACTCAAAGTTAATATGGAGAAGTAGAAACGATATGACCAATCTTACCAGCCCAAAAAGAAGTATGATAACATAGTTAGTAATGGTACATAATGAAACTTTTCATTGGTATTGATTCAAATTTGTACAATTTTCAAGAATAGTAAAATGGTATTGATTGTTAAAAATGTAACTGGATATAAGAGATGCGTGAATAGAGAGAGTACTTAATGTCTACTTGAAATAAAACTCGTATTGTTGTGTAGCGATCTAACAGTGCATCAGATTCTAAGATAGTTCAACAAAAGACTAAATTGTGTAATATACCAAAGTATGTGAAGCAAATACTGATATAACAAATAGAAGAGTAGACATGAAGTGTGGTCAAAGAGGTGAAGCAGGTGCCAATGTAAGTACTAGAATGTTAGCTAAGTTAAACATTAAGTCTGAAAACGAAAATGCACAGGTCAATACGAGGAATAGAAAAGTAGATAGAACAGAGATGCTAAGTACTAGTAGAGGCAATACACAATCTTACACTGAAATGGGAAAAGTATATAGCCTAGTAGTAGTAAATATGGGAAAAGTATGTAGCACAGATGTATAAATATAGGAAGTGTATATAGCACAGATATATTAAATAAAGGAGACATAACGGAGTCTAAAAATATTCAGGCACATATGTACACCAGAAACAAAAAGGTAGAGAATTCATATGCAAGTAATGATGAAAATAGCCAAATTCATAACACTGATATATTTTATGATAATTCTCATAAAATTAACTTTTTTATCTCAACCAAAACAATAGGGCAAATTCTCTCTAACTCTAAGCATGTTCTTTCTACTCCTCCTGCATGTTTTAAATAGTTTATTGCAGGTTCAAAGCAAAGTTCAGGATTTATTATTTGAATTTCATGATAGCGCAAATACTTTCCCAGATTTGATAAATAATTTCAATCATTCTCCAACCTTAATTTTTGTCCCAGAGTTTTTCTCTAATCCTTCGCATGACTCAGATCTTATACACAAGAATTTTTCACAGGTCATTCTCCCTAACCCTCCTAATGTTCTCTCAGAACCTTCAATCTTCTTTAATGAAGCAACTTTCACCCCTCCTCAGCCAAACCCTCCAAAACATTTTAATAACTTTGATTCAGCGAAATATGAATCCTTTTGAAACTCAGCCTCAAACATCATATAAATCTCATCACTTCTCAAATCTTAGTAAAGATCAAATCAACACTCCTACTTTCACCTCAAATCACAAGCTTGTAACACACTCTGCACCAGAATTAACTTCTTTATCTTTTACAAATGATACTTCCATACTCATGAATGAAAACAACAACTCTCAACCTTTAATTGGACCTGCTTATTTCTTACAAACTGATATCACTTTCGATAGGCATACATTACGCAATACACGTTTTCTTTTAGTGGATCAAACAGTTCTTTGGCCAGACACACTCTTATCTTCTTATCTTAGAATTAGAAATCAAATTTTCCATAAACATAGGTACCTCTCACAAAATCTTCCATCACTCTTAAATCAATCACTGGTGATATTTTCGCACAATTAGAACAATCATTTTGCTTATTCATTTACATCACAAAGTTTTTCCAATTAATTTCATTGTTATAGAAGACAACCTCTGTGGTTTTAATTCAGATTTTCTCTTGGGAGCCAATTTCCTCACTAATTCACATATACGTTTTCAGACATTTAATAATAAACTCTGTTATTTCCACCTCAGAACATTTCTCAGTACCTCTCATTCCAGTATATCCACAAAAGCATGTTTCTAATGACACAAATAAATCATAACTCATCTTTACCACTTTATTTTCAAGAATTTAATGATAGATACTGACACTCATTATAATCTATCCAT
Source organism: Trachelipus rathkii (assembly GCA_015478945.1). Taxonomy (NCBI): domain Eukaryota; kingdom Metazoa; phylum Arthropoda; class Malacostraca; order Isopoda; family Trachelipodidae; genus Trachelipus; species Trachelipus rathkii. The sequence continues at coordinate 43,099 of JABUQX010004768.1, forward strand.
CATAGAAAATGCAACTCTTCATCCTTATTCTAAGACCACTCTATCTGTAAAAGCACGCTCTCTAGCAAATACTTCTCCTCCTAATCATCTTATTCTTTCTTCAGAATACACATTTGCACAACTACCTCTTCATAGGTAGCGTCTTAAGTTCCCCTAATGAGGGTCATGTCCTCTTGGACATTATTAATATGTTGGCCACGCCACATACTTTACAAATAAACTCCTTTTTGACAAAAGCAAATCCGATTCTAACTCAATTCTCCCCTCCCCACTTCGCAAGTAAACTTTACTACTTCTTCAAAAGGTCTCACTCCTGCACAACTAAGAAATACTTACAAGAAGATAATACAATATACCTTCAAGAATGAGGAAGACGAGTGCGCAACGCTAACAGATCCTAATCAACTGGAGGATTTATTAAATCTATTAATGAACTACAAGGATATCATAGCTTTAGGGGACGACGAAGTACCAATATGCCCCCGAACAAAATTCAGCATCACACTGAAAGAGGATGCGGAAAAGGTGATCTACCGTCCTCAATATTGTCTCCCCCACAAGTACCTCACAAATTGAGGAGTGGGTAGAATCTTCTCAGAGAAAAGGGTATATCTGTCCCATTTCTAGACCCCATTCAGCTCCACTTTTAGTAATTCCAAAGAAGAATTCTGATACACCATGTATAGTCGCAGACTACCGGTTTCTGAATTCTCACACCATCTTAGACCACTTTCAGATCCCCTGCATAAATGACGTCCTTAGTTCTTTAGGAAACAGCAAAATTATATCTGTCTAGACCTTAAAGACGCCTACAACTGCATCTAAATCAAGGACACAACCCCTCTTCACATTTTGGACCACAAGAGGTCAATTCACTCCCACCAGACTAAATTTTGGACTTTCCAATGCCCCAGCAATATTTGCGAGGACAATGGAACTAGCCCTTTCTCACCTGTTAGGAGATGCATGCAGGGTTTTCTTGGATGATGTCCTTATTATGGGTACTTTGGAAAATCACTTGGAGAATTTAAAAAAGGTTTTTGATTAATTTAGGAAAAATAAATTAAAAGTAAAACTGTCCAAGTGCAGATTCTTTAGAACTAGTCTACTCTTTTTAGGTTTTAAAAAATAAAACAAGGGAATCTCTCCCTATCCTATTAAGTTAAAAACTCAGCTTTCAAGCCACCTACAAACATGAGTGAGACGAGATCTTTGTTAGGTTTCTTTAATTATTTCTCACATTTACTATCCCATTTTTCAGAAACTGTTAAACCTATCACACATTTACTACACAAAAACACACCTTTTGCACAGGGGCCAGAACAGCAAAATGCTTTCTTAATTATTAAAGATAAACTTTTATTGCAACCACAACTGCGCTATCCAGACTATAATAATCCTTTCTTCATAAATTCCGATGAAAACAACAAAGAAAAACCATTATTGTTTATTTCTCATTTGCTTTCCAAAGCAGAAACAAACTACACCATAGAGCAGGAAGCTCTTGCAATAGTTTTTGCTTTACAGTAATTCGTAATACCATCTTTGGCTATGAAGTCACGATTATCACTGATAATCATTCACCTCATCAGGCACTGGCAGTTGTCCGGCCGTTTAGAAAGGTGGAACCTTTTCATTTCACATTTTAATCCCAATATCATTCCTGACTATCTTACTAGAAATCCTCTTCCTTTGACTCATACTTTCTCTCAAAACACGGTCTTACCTACCACACTTTTACATCTCGCAAAAGAAACATTTGTTAAAGAGCAAAAAGCATGCCACAGATTGAATGATCTTTATAATTTTGCTAAACCTCTTAATCAGCAAGATACTTCTGCTGATACTTTCCCTCATGTTCTTATCAAAGACATTCTCCACTATGCCACTCAAAATGACAATTTTCTCATTAAAGTTCCAGATTCCATGATACACTATCATTGAACACAACCACGACTCTTTACCATCCAGCCACTGTGGGGAAGATAGAACAGTGCAATGCATTCAGGAAAAATATATTTTCCCCAAATTATATACTCTAGTGAAAGAACACTGTCATTCCTGCCTCTCTTGCCAGAGTGAAGGGAAATACATCTAAAAATGCTCCAATTAAAACCTACCCCCTTCTGTATGAGCTGTTTGCCAGAGTCCATTTGGACATTCTGGGGCCATTGCCCACATGCAACATCACAAAAGCCAAGTACATTTTGGTTCTAAAGGACAGCTTAACTAGATATGTTGAGCTGGTCCCTCTCATTCAACACACAACCAAAGACATTGCCCAGGCAATTCTGGAAAGAATTATATGCAGGCATAGTACTCCAGAAATTATTGCATCAGATCAGGCACCACATCCAAACTTTTCAAGGAGATTTGTGCACAATGGAAGATCAAGGCAGTTAACATTGTGGTAAGGAATCCTACCTCAAACAGTTTGGCAGAGAGAGAAATGTTGAAGATTACAAACCACCTCAGGCATTATGTGAATACCAACCATAATGATTGGGAAAAGTTAATCCCTTTTACTCAGATAGCAACCAACTCTACATTTAATTCCTCCATTGGTTGCACTCCTCCCTTCCTTCTCTATACTTATAATAAAAGACTCCCCTGGGATCTTCCTAATTATATATCTACTTTTACAAAAGGCTTTTAGCCTCAAAAACATATCAACTGAATGAGCCAATCTCATGAGATCAAGCTCGAGAACACCTTAGGCAGGAAACAAGAAAACAAAGAGAAAAACGACAAAAATTCTTTTTCCATATCCATCAAAGTCGGGGATTATGTACATATTTTAGATGTGAAAAGCCATATCAATCCCCTAAACTATTTCCAAAATGGACAGGTCCATTTCAAGTGAAACTTGTACATTTTAACAAATTGCTTTTACAATGTTTACAAACTTCAAAAACATTTATTGTCAATAGGGACAACAAAGATTTCAAAAGTATCATTCAAAAATGTACCATTTCTAACACCACAACCGACGGCGACCTTCTTCTACTAAAAAGCCACCCCCAAAATCTCATCATCATTTAAATATAGGCCTACCACAAAAACCTATTCTAAACATTCCAAATACCCTATATTTCCAAAGACATATTCAACCTCCCCCACCTTCAATTCAACAACTTAAGATCAGGCAACCTCCAAAACTCCTGAAAATAATAAGAGACATTTCACCTCAGGAAAGATCAACACCTTCCCTGCCTCCTTCGCATGCTCATTTACCTCCTCCAACTCCTAATTTCCTTTTCTCACCTTCCCCTCTGAAAAGACTCACTTTCAGAGGATTTCCTACTACCTTACCTCCAAAACTATCCTACCACCCCAGCCTTCAGCATCTGAAATTTATACTCCCTCACTGCCTAGGTTACCTCCAGAATCATATTTCCAGAAACCACCTATCCCACCCCACCTCCTCTTCCTCAAGAATCCATAACCCCTCCATCAATATCCCAAAGTCTTCCTACACAAGACACTTCCACAACTTCCTATAACAACACCTAGGAACACCTCTCCTCCATCAACACCAGACATTAGATCACAAGATCCTTCTTATGTTCCCAATTTTCCTATGAGAACAACCAACATATCCCATCCTATGTCCCTAAGAAATAGACAACAAGGTACCATAATGAGAGGTACCAGAGAATACCTCCTTCCTCCAAAGCAAAACAACCCCCCTGGTAAAGGTTTTCCACTCCCAGACCTCCAAAACCCTGTTTAAAAAAAAAATTCTTTTATAGTACCACAGGGAGAACCTATTACACATTTATATCAATGTCTAAGTACAAAAACATCTTAGAAATAGAACATTTCAAACATGTTGTAGCAGATTTAAGGTAAATAAAAATAAATCTACAATTTGAATTTTTGTCGTGAGGCTATCTGTCTGGGCAAGTGAAGGGAAAACAAAAAACTTAAATAAATTTAAAAACAAATAAAACTATTTCATGACTGACAATTCGTATATTTAATCAATCGTATTCCATATATATTGAATTTATCGTTTATTATATTTTTTTATTCTATATATAAAATATTATATGTGTGTTTTTTTTTTGGGGAGGGTATACTATTGTAGTAATATTTGTAGTATAATGGTATATTGTAATACCTGGTGGTGGAACTAGTAGGTGCGGTAGTATTTATATTGGAATATTGGAACAACGTGTATAAATTTTATTGTAGTAAGTAGTAGGTGGTATCAGATCAGGATACTGTGTGTAATTCTTTGTAATTATTATTAAGTAATATTTGGATTCTATATATTCTTGTATAATAAATTTAAGGTATATGTGGGTTGTTTACTTGTTTTTTTTTGTATCCCCAATATCAATCCTGGAAGACAGCCTCACGCCTTTCTTGATTTCAATTATTGTAGCTCCGGCTTTTATTTCTTATAGTAAAATCCGCTACATATTTGTGGCGCCCAACGTGGGGCTGTCTCGAAGGATAGGTGAGGGGTGCAATAGTAGTATAGTAGTGTAACTTAGTATAAAGTAATATAAGGTGTAAGGTAGTAGTAAAGTAGTGTAAACATGGCTACGAATGAGGAGTTGCCGGTGGAGTTGGAAAGGTATAAGGAAGCTTTAAGGAGGAAAGAGAAAGAGAATGAAGAATTGATTGAGAAGAATAGAGAATTAACAGAGGGAATGAGAGAGATGGAGAAACGAATGGAAGAGAGAATGGAGGAGAAAATAGCTGCAAAAATGGAGGAAATGATGAATAAAAGGTTTGCTGATGGGCTTGGAGGGAGCGGAATGAATGGAACCCAACAAAGGGTTACCTCTACTCCCAATGTAGTAAAATGTTAAAGAGGAAATGGAAAAGTGGAAAAGTAAGGACGAGAGGAGGTGAAGAGCCAAAGAATGATGAAAAGTGATGTTCCAAGACGATGAGTTTAAGTTATGTGAGTGAGGATGAAGGGGATGAAGAGAAGGATGTAATAAGATTGAATGAAAATATGAGAAAAAATGAGAAGAATGGGAAGATAAGAAAAAGGATAAGAGAAGAATGAAATGCATAGCTTTAAAATGAAAGGAAAAAGAGAATGAAAATAAGAGTATACGACTACATTATATAGTAGTTCGGAAGGAGAGATGTTGAGGTTGAGGATATGGGATGGGATCATGGTTCGAGTCCCTGAGCGTGAGCGGTAGATGAAAAGGAGTTGTGTTTAATTTCGGGACAATCCAAAAAATTAATAAATTTAATGTGTATGGTACGAAAGAGGTTGGGGAGTTCTTTAGGGAATATGAGGGTTAATTGTAGGGAGAGGTTTGACGAGAATAAAGGGCTTTTGGGTGAAAGAGTTGGGCGAATTTTTAGAGGGGCGAATGTTGGATTTTTAAGGCTGTCAGGGTGGGTGAGCCAAAGTATGAAATGGGTTAAACAGAGAATCATGGACCAGGTTGGGAGAGTGAAAGGGGGAGTGAAGTAATAGAAAGGTGAATGATTTTGATAAGGCTAGGCGTGGAAAGAGTGAAAAGGATTGATATGTATGCGCACCGTTGGAAACCTTGGCGAGAAAGAAGTTTGGGGACGATGATGTGGACGAGAATAAGAGATTGTTGAAGAAGTTTTTGGATACAGTTCCGACCTCGGTGACAGAATATGTGAATTTGCGAAGGAAAGAGAAAATGAGATGGGCGGGAGAACGATTGACTTGGGAAGATGTTCTGGAAATTGTAGAAGATAGGGAGTTTGAAGGAGAGCGAGAGGAGAATGAACGACGAGAAGTGTATAGTGGTAGGGGTGTGAATGCGAGTGAGAGGGTGTCTCAACCACCCCAGTATAAATCATATAGGGACGCACTGAAGGCTAACCCCTATGAAGTAATGGTGAAGTTTTTGGAAGATTTTTTACGGTGGTTTTGGAGATGATAAAAGACAGGTGAATGCAGGAGGTGTGAGTAATTTTTTTTGCTGGTCGACAAGCTGGTGGAAATGTGAATGTGAGAGGGAATGATGGACATAACCAAGGTCAAAGGTATAATCAGGGTCAAGGGATTAGAGGTCGTGGAAACCAAGAAAATGTGAGTGCAAATAGGGATGTGAAGTGTTTTCGTTGGTGGAAAGATTGGCCATATGATATCAGAATGTAAGATGGGCAACTGGTGGCTTGGTTTTTAGCTGTGGGCAAGTGGGTCATTTGGCCATGAACTGTACGGACCCCGCAAAGGGCTGGGTGTAGGAGATGCGGAGGTGTGGATCATTGGGTGCGTGATTGTCCTCAGGGTGTAAGAGCGAGGCAACCGTTATGTGGGAACTGTGGTGTCGAGGGGCATTTTTTCTAGGATGTGCGGGTTCCCTAGAAACACTTGTGTACTAAATGTGGGAAAATAGGGCATGTGGCTGGTATGTGTTGGAGTGTTGAGGCACCAGTCGGGGTAGGGTCAGGTTATCCTGGTGTGGGCTCGGTCTTGTACTGGTGTTAGTGTCCGGTTCAAAACGGTTAGTGGTCCAGGCCCCTTTTGTTGACTGAATAGGAATGAAATGTGAGTGAGGGTAGGGGTGAACACTGTACAAAATCAGGTAAGATTTAACAATTCGGGAAACGGGTTGACTTGAGGGTGCAACTGGTGAACCTAAGTGAGATTAGGTTTGTCACAGATAGGGGATGTAAGGGTCGATGTATTCTCAGTTGGTCCTGTGAATGAATGTATGAGAATTAAGGTTTATTGTGGAGGTGATTGAGGTTCGTGCTTTGATTGATACTGGGTAATGGTAGTGTTGTGTATAAAGGAGCATATGATAGGATGAATATAGGGGAGGATCAGAAAGAATGGTAGGGGTCATATTAAAGGAATTAGTAATGTGTTGGTACCGGTTGAAGTTAAATTTAGAGAGAGCGTTAAGATAGGAGGAATAGGCATGGAGGAGAGTGAGTTTTATGTGATTGATAGTAGAAACGAGAAGTATGATGTGTTATTGGGATATACGTTTTTGAGTGCGAATGGGATAGTTATTCACCCTGATCGAAGGATGATAGAGAAGAAGGTTAATATGGATGGGAAATGTCAGATGTATGTGAATGAGTTAGGGAATGTAGATGTGAAATTGGTGAAAGGCGTGGAAGTGTTTGCCTTAGAGGATAGGTCTTTGAAGACGGACGAAGTAAAACGGATGAAGTAGGTTGGAATACGAATGTGGGGTATGGATGAAAACCCAGAATAGCATGGTTTCTGGTGGATGGTTATGATGCGAGGTATAGGGTGAAAAGGGTTGCACATGTATTTGACGGTATAATAGATTTGAATAATCCTCAGGTATGTATACAGAAGGTGCCTGATGTGAAAAGAAGAGAGTGAGAGGTATAAGGGTTGGTGATGTAGTTGGTAGTTTGTATTCTGTTTTTGTATTAGAGAATTCGAGAGAATGAATGCTGTGTGTTTGCTGGTGATATATAGAAGAAAAAAGGATTGGGTGTATGATGAAATGTGATAAAGTAAAATTACTGGAAGGTTTGAATGAAGTGAGGAGACAAAAGGTTTTACGAATGTTTATGGGAAAGGAAGAAAGCACTGAGTCAGGGCGATGAGGATTTTGGGGATGCAAAATTGCCAGCGTTTCGCATAGTGTTAGCGGAAGATACCCCCATATACCAGCGACCTCGTCACTTTCCCCCCCCAGTTGCGAATGAGATTGAAGAGCAGTGTGAAGAGTTAGAGCGAATAGGTGTGTTGGAAGAGAGTGTGAGTCCTTGGAATAGTCCGATTGTGCCTGTGCGAAAACCTGATGGACGTTTGAGGTTGTGTATTGATTATCGTAAGGTAAATGAAAAGACTGTGAAAGATAGGTTTCCTATGTGTGTAGTTTCAGAAAGTGCGTGTATAGTATGTATGGAATGAAAGTGTTTACGAAAATGGATCTGGTGCGAGGGTATTATCAGATGCCAGTGGAAGAGGATAGTAGGTGTGTGACTGCCTTTTCGACTGCAAAGCGGCATTATCAGTTTAGGAATTTGAGCTTTGGGTTAGCCAATGCTCCAGCGGCGTTTCAGAGGGCGATGAATGTGGTCATGAATGATTTTCCCAGTAAGAATGTGATGGTGTTCATAGATGACATACTAGTGATGAATGAATCTTTCTCTGAGCATTTGAAGTTAGTGAATGATGTGTTGAAAAAGTTAGAAGAGATAGGGATAAAAGTGAAAGTCGAAAAGTGTGAGTGGTTTGCGGATGAGGTTGAATTCTTGGGACACAAGGTGTGTGAGACTGGTTTAAAGAAAGCAGAAAAGTTTATTGAGAAAGTTTCGGCAGTTTCCAAAGCGAGGAAATGTAAGAGAGTTACAGAGGATTTTTGGGTTTGGTAGAATTATTTGGAAGGAAGTTTATGAAAGATTGTTCGGGTGTGATGAAACTTTTGACTGAATGGACTGGGAAAAAGAAAGAGTACGATCGTGAAGTGGAATGATAAAATGAATGAAGTGGTTGAAAAGTTGAAAGCTGAAGTCGCGAAGGATGTAGAGCTTGCATATCCGGATTATAGTGAAGATGCTAAACCTTTGGAAGTGTATACGGATGCAAGTGGGTATTTTATGGGTGGTTTTTTGATGCAAGAACAGGTGATTGATGGGATTGAAAGAAAACGAATGATTGCGTATGTTTCGAAAAGCGTTTAGTATGACTGAGCGGAAGTATTCCACGATTGAAAGAGAGTTGGCTGCTTTGAGGTTTTGTTTAAAGTCGTTGCGTCCGTTTTTGTATGGAATTAAGTTCATTGTGCGAACGGATCACCAACCCTTGGTGTATTTGCAGAGAATGAGGATCGTTGATAGTCGGCTTGCAAGGACTTTGGAAGATTTGAGTGATTTTGACTATGTGGTTGAGTATGTGCCGGGTGAAAGGAATGAGATTGCTGATTTGATGTCGAGAATGCCTGGGAGTGAGAGTATGAATGAAAAGGTAGTAATAGACCCGAAATATTTACCTAAGGGATTGATGAAAGGGAAAGAAAGTCAGGGTGGGGGTGATTCTATGTTCGAAAGTGTGTTGTATGGGTTACAGGATTTAGCTAGGGATAGGTTGGTCTCGAGAGTGCCTGAGAGTATGGAAGAATTGCGAAGGGAAGTTATGACTGAGGTGTGTAAGAAACCTGAGCAGATAGGGATTAGGAAGGTTGAAATATTTTATGAAGGAGTTAAAAGCGGTAATGTGTAATGTAGGTGTGCTTCCGGTGCAAGAGGTATTGATTGTCGTGAGTAAGTTGTTTAAGATAGTTGTATGTGTGCATTATGGTGGAGAGAGACCGGTTTTGTATAGGAGTGAGGGTGTAAGTGGTGCAAAAGTGGGTGAGCTTCATTTACAGTGTTTAAGTGGCGTACATTACAATTGGGTAATCGAGAAAAAGAGTTACGATAGGAAGTATGTATTGGAATCGGAGTTGGAGGAGTGTCTGGTAGAGGGTGATGAGAATGTGAAAATGATTTGTCCAGGGGAAATCGAAGAGATTGTGTATTGCGAGCATGGGATAAGTGGAAGAAGGAGGTGAAGTCAGGTGAATGGGAGAGTATTTTGTGGACTGATTGATACTGGGGCTCAGATTTCTTTAGTGAATGCGTTCTGTGGTACGAGAGATTGAGCAAGTAACATGGCAGATAGAGAGGAGGAGTACGAATGTGAAGATCAAAGGGATTGGATCAGGTGATTTTGTCGCTTTTGAAGAGGTTTTGTTAAAGGTAGTAATAGGAACGCTAGGGGAGGTGGAACATAGGTTTGTTGTGCTGGACGAGGAGCGAATGCCGTATTGTTTTTTGTTTGGGATTGACTTTTTGAGGGTGAACAGGTTGTCCGTAGATGTAGGGAATGAAAGGTTGCTGAAGGGAAGTCGTGAGATTGTTAGGATGCAGAAGGAGGATGTGTGTGTTGTTGATTTCGTTGGCATGGTGAGAGTTGGTGTGGGGGATGAAGAACTGTTAAGCCTGAAAGATATTGAGGTAATGCAAGAGGAATGTCCTATGGTCTGTGAGTTGAGAAAATGTATTTTGTTGGGTAAGGAAGTGTGTAGGTGGGACCAGTTGATAGAAGATTTTAGGGTATTTGCGAAAAGGTTTGTTGTGTGTACTAATGTGGTGTATTATATCCGGAAAGTAAGGGAAGAGGATTTGTATGTACCGGTGTTTTCTGTGGTTGGAACGGTAGGGATGGCGTTAGTGATCCACCATAGGTATGGTCACATGGGGAAGTTTAAATTGTGGGAATGTATGAAAGAGAGAGTGTTTAATCCTTGTTAAGGAAAATAGTGAATGATGTTGCAACTACTTGTGAGGAATGTCAGAAGGGAAAGTTCAGAGAATGTATGTGAAACCCCTGTGTTACGAATGGATGTGAATGAACCTTTTTGAGTTAGTAGTGATGCGCATTGTGTTTCTTTGCCAGTGACTGCGAGTGGGTATGTAGGAATGGTGGGATGTGGAATCAAAAAGTAAGTTTTGCGTATGCTGTGCCGGTTGAAGAATAAGACTAGTGCGAGTGGCTAGGGTGGTAAGGGAAGTTTTGTTGCGCCGATGTGTGTATGTTAACCGAAGCGAATGTTGAGTGATAATGGACCGGAGTTTGTAGGGCAGGCGTTTGAGCAAAATGTTGAGTGATTGGGGCATTGAAACATTGAGAACCGACGCCGTATATGCGAGTCGAATGGGTTTAGCGAGAGGACGATTCGAACATATGAAGTGGAAATGTTACGATGATGAGTGAAAGAGAGAATGAATTGGGATTATGTGTTAGGAAGAGTGTGTGGGCTTATAATATGACTGTGCATAGAGAAACTGGTATGTCTCCTTGTATGTAATGGTGTTGAAATTTTGAGAGAAGTTTGTAAAGCCCAAGCTTGGGTTACCTGAAGGTGATAGGGACGTTTGGAGAAAGGGTAGTTTAAAGTTTGCCAGTTTTAAGGTAGGGGATAAGGTTTTGAAGGAAGTGATTGAGAAAGGTCGGTTGAACGTGAGTAAGAGATGAGAGAAAAGTTTGAGGGCGTATGTTGTAAAAAGGGTTATGTCTAATGGGGGTTAGTTTATGTGTGGAGGGTGAGAACGATGGTGGTATGAAGGAGTTTCGGGCCCATCAGGTACAGTTGAGGCCGTGGAGAGAACCTCCTGGTTATCTTAGGATCCATCCTGTGTATAAGTTTTTGGTGAATGAGGATGACTTGATGAGAATGGGGATATAGTGGATGATTTAATGGTTAAGGGAAGAGTTAGTGTTTGTAGGAAAGTATCATCCGCAAAATGGGGGTCATGTGATGATGGGGGTCATGTGAATTAGGTTAATTTTAGGTTGATGATAAATGAGAATGATGAGTATTTTTTCAGGTTTTTGGTGGGACAATGGGAATAACGAGCAGAGTTTAAGGAAAAGTACCTACACAGTTTGCAAGTTTCCGTTGGATGAAAATGAGAGTGTGTTGGCAGGATTGAGAAATATTAGAGATAGGAGTGTGCATATGGAAGTGGATGATTTGAGTCAATTTTGTGTGGAATTGGATGAAGTAGTGAATGTTATAAAGGCGAATGCTAGGATGAGAGAGATCGAGAAAGAGATTGCAGAAATGTCTGAGCTATTACCTAGGGAAGGAAGTGTGAATGAAGTAGGAGAGACTGATGAAAGAGTGGAAGGTGGGAATAAACCCAGTGAACAAGTGAAGGAATATGAGAAACCGTTTACTAGGAGTAGAGGTGTTGTAAAAGAGTATGATTGGGTGATGACAACGGCGTTATAAATGGGGAGTGATTGTTGAGTTAGAATTATGAGACAAACTTAGGTAGGAGGGATGTGGTAGGTCAGTTTTTTGTGGTTGTTGTCTCATAATTTTATTTTTGTTTTTTTTAGGTACAGCATGAAAGAAGGAAAGATGAGATTTCGTGAGCAGAGCAAAAGATGGAACGTCAAGGAACAAGGAGAGTTCCCGGATATTCAGTGGGGGAATTTTAATAAAAATGTTATATTAGTGCGGTTTTAAAATTTACATTTCAAGAATGGGAAATTTCATAATTTAAAGTTCATTTATTTCATTTAAAGTTATTTAAAGTTAAATTTGATTCTGCAAGTAAAAGTAATTTCTTTTAATATTCTTTTCAGTTAAAGTAAAACTTTGGATTTATTTTTTTGGAATTATTGGATTGAATTGTTTTTGATTTAGAATTTATTAAATGTATTTGGATAATTTATAATATGGATAATTAATGAATATGGATAAATACGTAAAATAAATGGATGGACTGACTAGACGTGATATTTCAATGGATTGATGTCTGTGGGATCTGTCTCTAACTTTTCAAGGGTAAGGGTAATTTTGGTTTGTTATATTACTTTAATGGATAATTGAATTATTATATTATTGTTCGTATTTTATTAGTATGGGTAATATACTTAACAACTTAACATAGTCGACTTTTTTGGATTCCAGTATTGGGCTGCTTTCTTGGTGTGATATTCACAAGGTGACGGTTCTTGAGGTGGTCTACTTAGCGGTTGCGAAAAGGGAAAGGAAAAGCAAACAATAAAATACTTGGCCAGGTAGCTATTAAGTTGGTTTTGTTTTATTTAATTATTTGATTTTGTTTCGTTAGTATTTTATATTACACTCTTTCAATTTCATTTAATTTATTTTTAATAATTTTCTATTATTTCATTATTTGACTATTTTAAAATCGTTGAGTTGATTATTTCATTTAATCTTTAATTATTTTATTTCATTTTTTCATTTAATTGCTTCAATTTGGAATGTTAAAGTTTGTTCAAGAGATTTCTTTTTAATTATTATTATACTTATTAACTTACTTACATCATGATTTTTTTTCTTTATATTATATTTCATTGTTAGGGTTTTGTATTTTTGTATCATTTCAGTTTTTTTTTCTCCGGATTTGGTCTGATTGCAGTTTTGAAGATTTCATTTACTTGGATGGTCTTTTGTTTTATGGAATTGGATTTCTCTTTTCGGATGGTTTGGTTCCTGTGGTTGGATTCCCAAGTGGTGGAATAGTTTTGGTACAGGGTACCGATCAATTTATAAAAATTATGAGACAACAACCACAAATAACTGACCTACCACAATGTCATAAAAAAAGAAACTGTATATACACTTTCAATTAATACCAACAAAAAGAAATTTTTTACAAGAGTTCAATATCAAAGATTATTAACATTATATTAAAAACATCTCGCAAAAAACATTTCTCATAAAGCTTTATATCTTCCTTCACAGACATTTTCACTATCTGGATTCTATTCCAACTATTGTCAACAACAACCATTGCTCTGCAAAAAGGACACAAGATCAAATTATGAAATACACCCAGGATTCATATTGAAAAGAGCAGGAAAAACAAGATTCATAAGTTATTTAGAAATTAATACAGATTTAAAATGCTCACAAGAATTACATGACAAAGTTAAGGAAATCGTGAGTCAAAATATATATTTAACATCCTATATACCATACCTACAACAAAGATTCAATAATAGATTTTACACAACTTCAACCCCCTTTCACCAGAATTAAAATATATAAATTCACTGCTTGAAAACCAAAAACAATTCAATATCTTTTCAAAAGACCCATGGATATTATCCCATTCAAAAGTTCAACCACCAGTTAACCCAACGAGATTAAAGAGAGGGCTCAAGAAAGCAGGAGGAACAGCTTTGCAATATCTATTCAGTACAGCCACCATGACTGATATACAAAAACTTAACACCAAAATAAACCTCCTACATCATACTAGAACCCACATTTACAAGCTAAAGGAACAGGTTCACAAAAACACTAACACCTTAATAGACAAAGGAAAATCTAATAGTTTTAACAAAGTACCTAAATTCTTTCATCTCTTCTATAGAACTTACACCAAGAAATCTTAAAGCTAAATATATACCTAAACCTAGAAAAAGTAATCTCAGACAACATACACAACCTTATCATGACAATACAAACCATTTGGACAACAGCCAAACAACACAACACTCCTTTAAATTTATATTCTTATGATATCATACATGAACTCATCAGAAAAAAAGTCAAATTTTACAGCACAAACCCATAATACCCCTTACGCATGAAACCTTCTACAAGTTTCTATCTTTCTCCTGGTCATATATACACGAGGATAATCCTTACATTCTTTCCACTATCATTCCCTCTTCTGAAGAGACTCCCAACAAAATCTACAACATAATTCCATTCCCCACTCCATGCAATGCAACATATCCAAGAATCATATCGCACAACCCATATCCTTACTATCTTTTCAACCACAAAACTCAAAAATACACCTATAGTAAAAGCCTTTCTGAAGACATTTGCAAACACTCTGATTCAAATTACATGTTTTCCTTTAAACCCAATCCAGTCAATCAATTACCAGAACTGCATCTTATCGTCAATACTAGGAACAAACACCACTACTCATTGCAACTATAACCTGTATCCTTATAAATTACCATATACTCTTAAAGCTGGAAACCAAACCTTACTTTCTTTTCCTTCTCCCATAGTAGCATCCGTTTCATGTCCCGGAAAACCCAAACTAATCCCTAGTGCTTTGTTTAATCTTCCTCAGGGCTATACACTGGTATCAAACAAATACTTATTCAAATATCCTCACCACTCATCTTTACAAACCAGTTGGATTTCAAAGGATTTACATCTTCCTGAACACCTTGATATAAAGCATGATTTCATCCCTAATGTAACTTCCCTAACTTTCAAGTCAAAATTGAAACCTTTACATCCGTATTGGGATACCTCGCTAGATACCATAAATCAAACCTTACAGACCCATGAAATAATTAATATACACACTCTCTCTTTGTCCAGCTTCTCCATTGTTGTAGCAATTTTGGGCAATCATATATGTTTATAACAAATTCCGTCCAAACTAGGTGAATCCTACTGTTCCACCTTCAGTCCCGAATATCCAACATACAGTAATTCAAAGGGCACTGATACCAGAACCAAAACCCGAACCAAACATTTACCCGGCTCTGGAGCACACCTATTTGAATCCACATTTAACTACTAAGTAAATAAAACCCATCTTTTCTTTTTCCCTGGCAGGAGAACTCTTTAACATAATAATTCCTATGTTAAAGGTCTAAGGAAAGATAAAGAAAAATCTCAGTTTTCTTTCTTTCCCTACATCTCATTTTTACTTTCAGTGTTAAAATTTTGACCTCATATTTTTTTTCTTCTTTATTACATTTCTAATGGCACTGATTTTTTTTTTTAGCCACGCGAGTTTATTCATCTTTAAGAGGAGATAGCAGACC
>JABUQX010004769.1:0-34814 GCA_015478945.1 Trachelipus rathkii
AAAAAAAAAATAGATATAATATATATATATATATTAATATATAGTATATATAGATATATATATATATATAATATATATATAATATATATATATATTATATATATATATATATATTTCATGTATACTCAGAGTTATTATATATAATATATATACGGAGCGAGGTATAGCTCAAATCTTGATCAAGTCCGATACATGGTGCGATCCTCACTTGACTATCAGTATATATAGCTGACTAGTCAGTATATTATTATAGGTATGCTCACTGCGTGGATGATAGACGGAAACTTCTGATCATAAGTGCTCCTCACTCACGATAGTGGATTTTTAGATGGTAAATGTCTAGTGAGCTTTAAGATTTGAGAAGGAGGTGTAGTAAAAATTTATATTATTATATATTGTATATATTTATATAAATATATGTATATTATTTATATATATTTATATTATTTATATATAATATATATATATATATATTAATAAATAAAAAAAAAAAATCTAAATAAAATATATATTTATATATTATAATATAATATATAATTAATAGTATTATAATATTATATATATACTATTATATATACAATATATAGTATATATATAATATATATATATATATATATATATATAATATATATTATTATTTATATATATATATACTATTATATATATATAGAGTTATATAATTATATATAGTATATATATATGATACAAGATTTTTAAAGGTATACTTGCCCACAGATTTATAATATTGTTTCTAATCTAGATGGTTTATATATATATCTATATTATACTTTGAATAATATATGGCCAATTAGACAAGCATTTCTTTCTTTTTTTCTTTTTTCATCTTACAATTTTTTATTTCTTTGAATTCCTTATATCAAATACATATATAATATAGTAATATACTAGTATATATTATATATTTATTTAATTATTTTAGTATAAAATATTACATTTAATTATATTATATAATATATATATATGTATGTATGTTATGTATGTATGTATGTATGTTTGTTGTTATGTATGGTTGTATGTATGTATAGGGTATGTATGTATGTATGTATGTATGTATGTATGTATGTATGTTATGTATGTTGTATGGTATGTAAATGTATTAATGTATATGATGGATGGTTATATATGTATATATGTATATACTGTATATATATATGATATGTTTGATATGTATATATGTTATATATAAGATATTGGTATTACTATGGTTTCAATAAGTATATTATATTATATAGATGTATAACTATGTATAATATGTATGTATGTATGTATCATATGTTTATGTATATTCTGAAGAAAGTGCGTATATATATTGTATATATGTATATTATGTATATATGTATATATGTATATATGTATATATATATATATATATGTATATATGTATATATGTATGTATATGTATATATGTTATATGTATATATGTATATATGTATAATATGTATTACATTATGTTAACTATTGTACATGTATTGTATGTATATTAACCCAACAAATAAGTTAAAGAATATTTGACGAACGTTTTCGGAGAGAGTTCCTCTTCAAGATCAAAGAAAAAATAATAGTTAAAATTGGTAAAAAAACTAAAGCGGAGACCAGCTCCAAAGAAACCAGTTAAAAATTTTTATTTCTTCTTTTGGTTTGAAACGAGACTTTGTCTGAAAATATTTGCCAATATTTCCTAAAATTTGTTGTGTTATTGCAGTTTTTATTTATATATATATATATATATATATATATATATATATTTAATATATATATGTATATATATATATATAGTATACTATATATAGTATATATATATATATTATATATATTCTTTGAAATATATAGAGATCAAAAGCTGTATCTTTTTTTTATGCAGATATTCTAACGATCTATAAATTTATATACTATAAATATAAATATATATATAGTAATATATAATATTATATATATATAATATATATATTTATATATATTATTATATATATACTATATATATTATATATATATATATATATATAAGAAGACACCTTAAAAAGCACTTTTTGTTATTGATTCCCTTTGCGTCTTATCCTTTTTTCTTGCTATGCCCCTCCTCTTGCTCCTTCAACATCATCCTGCGATATTATTCTTCTTTGTTCGAGCCCCTCCCCCCCTCCAATTCCCCCCATTCCATTTTCTCTTCTTTAATTACTTCCTGGATACATGTCCACTTTTTCTGTTGGCGCCCGACACAAATAAAATGTTTTCGCAAAAATTTCTTTTTTTTTTTTTTTTTTTGGCGCAAGTTTTTTTTTGAGAAAAACATTTTGTGGAGAGCGTAGATTATTCTGGGTCTTATTAAACGCGGGGCGCTAATTTATATACAAAACTCATTTTCCCTTATTAGCTGCTCAAAGGGATATGAGGAAAAGGATGGCGGCGATTCTCTTCCATCAAACATACAACACTGAAGTCGGGGTATTCGAATGGCGTGACAACTCTCGCCCCCCAAATGGCGAGAGCGGGCCTTTTCTTAATGTGTTCTTTTTCACTAAAGAAAAAGCTATAAAACGTAGATGCGGGGGGGTTGCATTTTTCTTTAACGTGTGTCATTGAAATAAACCAATTCCTTTTTGAAAGGACATGCAAAGGGGCAATCAAGATGATGAACTAAAAAATAGATAAAAAAATACAAATCTTACACAAAAAGGCTTAAAAAAATTGTTGGCTACTAAAATGGATACTAAAAGAGAGAAAGGTTTTCATATTTTCGTGTTTCAACAGTTTTTCTAGATAAATGAAATTTCACTTATAATAATAATAATAATAAAATAATAAATTAATAATAATAATAATAATAATATAATAATATAATCAAATAATAATAATTATAATAATATAATTATATAATAATAAAAATAATAATAATAATAATAATAATAATAATAATAATAATAAATAATAATAATAATAATAATAATAATAATAATTAAATTTAATAGCGGTTTTCATTCTCAGTAGATGAGTTAATAACGTATGTAAAATTCGAGCACAAGAAAGATAGTTAACTAATTTTGCCTAAGTGAATTTTGTTTACATTTGAAATCTGTAAAATTTTCTTTCGTTAAAGGGGGGAATCGAATTCTAATGGTGGGTCTGTTTTGGGCAAAGTTTTTTAAAGTCATTTAAAATTAAGTTGTATAAGGACTAAAGGCATAAGGAAACCGGGAAAGGTTAACAGCTTTGTGAGTTGTGGTGTAAGAGGAAAATGAATTAAACGTATTAAATGGTTTTCGGTGGGGGTGCTATGAACAGATAAAAAAAAGCTGTTGAATATGAAAATAAAAATTAATTTGCTAGCTCTATTCGACTGTAAGAAAGAGTCAGTTTTAATTATTGAAAGAAAAGACTAACTTTATTTGCAATGTTTGAATTAATATGTGGCATGGACTCAATGCAACAATACATTTTTTACTTAGCCACTGCCAAAGTTGGAAATGTAATACTAATTGAAAATAAAATTCGGGAGGAACAGGGCTATAAATGAGCAATGTTTAAAAGAAATTAAATTAAATCTTCGATCAATGCAGAGCAAGGGAGATAAAGGTAAGTACATGTCTTTAAATGGTATTTAGAATACTTCATAAGAATGGATCAAAAAATCTATTAAATCAGAATAATTACTTAACAGGGAATATAGTAAAAATGACCTTACCTGAACGAGGTGGGTTGGTTAGTTGTGAAAAATGTCTCAAAAAAAAAAAAAAAAAAAAAGAAAGAAAGATTTTTAATTGTTATAACAGAGGAGAATGGAAGATGGTACAGAGTGAGAAGAGGGGTATGGAAGCTCATTATTATAGCAGAAAGGTTTAAAGGAGATAACATTTAGCTGCATATACTATAATATATATATATATATATAATATATATATATATTATTATATTATATATATATATATAATATATATATATATATATATATATATATATATATCATATATATACTATAAATATATATATATAGAGTATAATATATATTATAATATATATATGATTATATGATATATATATATATTATATATAATAATATATATATATATATATATATATATATATTATATTATATTATATAATATATATATATATATATATTATATATATATATTAAGTATATTATATATATATATATATATAATTGGTGTGTGGTGTGGTAAAATGAAAACTGAAAGAAAAACATCTCCAATATCTATGTTCTTGATTAATTCTGTTCACGTTCGGGGTTTTTTTTTTCTCGTTTTATTTCCAATCAGACGACGATTAAAAAAGAAAAACAAGCAAACACGGGCAATGCAAATGAAGGACAATTCACGGGGGGGCCAACGAAACGCGCAAACGGACACCAAAACGTATTTCAATAGAACATCGTCTCATATGCATCTCATTTACATTTAGATTAGCCTAAAGAATATAATACATCAACTTCCAGATCATCACGAAATAATTATATACTATTAATAATTATATCTAATTATAATATATATATAATATATATTATATATATATATAATAATATATATAATATATATATTATATATTATATATATATATATATAATTATAATATATATATTGGGGGGGTTGGGGGGGTTCTTATATAATATATATATATATATTATTATATATATGTATAAAGTATTATATACATAATATATTATATGCATATATATATATATATATATATATATATATATATATATATTATAATATATATATTAATATATATATATATTTTTTTTTTTTTTTAAAAAAAAAAAAAAAAAAAAATATATTATTTATTGTTCATTTTTATATATATATATATATATATATATATATATATATACTTGCTTTGCTTTCTCACCCCTGAACCACCCCCCCTCGCCATAAACCCGCAATCCAGAATACCTTCATGCCCCCCGCGAGCGCAACCGGGCGCCCTTCGTGCTAAAATAGACTCTACTGGGAGAGAAGGGTTGGCACTGATATGCTGTCATTTGAAATGTTTTTCGCGACAACGGGAACTCGATTGGCTCCTGGGTAAAGAGTTTGGGATTTGGAAAGGCTGTAAAAAGAGCTAGAAAATGAGATGTTGTTTTCCGGGATCTGGTCACATTTGGACAGATCAGTTTTGTTAGTGGTTTTGGTAAGGTTGAATCTGTGTTTGGTAATTTTGTAAATTTTGGGTGGTGGGCCACAATATCTTAGTTTGGTCCAATAGATAGAACTGGCTAGTTCTTTGGAAGGGAGTTTTTTTGATTCTGGGTGAATGTTGTTTAAAACCTGTTGTTTGGTGGTCCTGCGTCCTAGGTAGTTTTTCTTCTTGTTAAGTATTGTGTGGATTGCTTGGGTGTAAAGTGCTATGTTTGCTAGTGGGAGTGGGATGTTGGTCGGAATTCCTGTTTTTTGTAGAGGTAAGGACGGTGATCGAAGATTGGTTGTTTTAGTCTGTGTTGTATGGGATTGGAAGAAGGGGCATATGGCAATGGGGTATTGGGCGTGTTTTGTGTTTTTGGCAAAGAATTTGCGGTGCTTATTATATCCAGGTGTAATATCTATGGGTAGTATATTTTGGTTTCTTACGTTGTAGGGTGTTTTGTTTTGGTGTTTGTTTGATGAACATACTGTTGTGATTCGTGTGGAGCTTTTCTTTTTTTTGTGTTCTTTTGGAGTTTCTCTTTCTTGTTTCTTAGTCAGCAGGTTGGGTGCCAAAAGTGGGGAGGCGTAGTTTTACGAGTTGGATGTATGTTTGTTTGTATAATGGTGGTGGATGGTCTGTTGTTGTTTTTGAAGTTTTGGTGCCGGCCGATGGTTCTTTTAATATGCTTCGTTCCCCCTGTTTCACGATTGTGGGTATCTTTGGATAGTTTAGACACTTTGTTAAGGAATTTTGTTAGAAATATTAACTGCAACTGCCTTCTTAAAGCTCTGGGCAGATATTGATTGAAAAGGCAGGGATACGGTTCAGTTTTTGTCTGTGTAATGAGGGGTAGGGCGTTGAGAAATTAATTCATAGGTCCAAATTTTGTTAAATCGTCTTATTCGTGTAGTTTCCAATATTAAGTATCTATTGTAGGTCGGCACCCATTGTAAGTTTAGAATTTATGTTAGGGCTGCTATGGTTTAATTTCTGTTACGGTTTTGTTAAAAATATTACTATGACAATGTTGAAATTAGCACTGATTTGGCTAAGAGAAAATGAATAAGTTTTCCAGTAAGATGTATTAAGTAACTCTGTGGTTAACCCTTGGTGATGATAATGTGTTAGAAACGTGGGGCATAGGTTAAGTTTTTTGCTGATTATGTTAGGTTGGACCCGAGAAATTTTTGCTAATGTCCTTAAGCAAAACGTTTGTATTTTTCATAGGTGCTACATCGGAATGTGGGAATTGGGGGATGAGTGTTCATTTTTCTAAACGTTAGAGTCATTCTATGTTATAGGTTCGAAGATGTTGTTATAGAGTTGATAGATTGGTCAGTTTGCTAGGCGATAATTGTGTACAAAATGTCTTCTCGTCGAGGGTGGGGTGGTTATATCTTGGAAAAGTGGGGGTAATTACCATTGAGTTTTTTGTTACTGTCCTGTTAAGCCCCCTACTTAGACCTAACCCAAACCTTTGATAAGTGGCGAACTTTGTTGATGTTAGCCAGATTATTCGATCGTGAGGGTTGTTAGCTGTTTTGGGGTCGTGTACATTCTATAATTCTTATTAGTTTCCGGTCGAGGTTATGATATGTTAGCTTTTATTCTGATTCTGAAAACTTTGTTTACCCCCCCCCCCCTTAGCAACATATATTCGATGGTCTGTATGATAATTTGACAAGGGTTATGAAAAGTTTTTGTTAAATGTTACTTAAGTTAAGCGTAAACCTAACAATGATTAATGTTGGCAGATACGGTTTTGAAAAAGGTGTGATATGTTACGTTCTGGTATGCAATGTTAGTTACTTTACTGGTTGTTATGGTATGGAATTTTGTTAATGTTGGCTGTCTAAATTCCGAAGCGTAAGTGTATGTTTAGATTTGTCTTGGTAACATCTTTCGGATTCTAAAAGTCCTGTAAATGTAGCCGTGGCACAATTATTGATGTTAAAACTTTTGGTATATTCGTCGTTATTCGTATATTAGTTTGATCAGTTATTAAAGAATTTTTTTTATGTTAATGTTTTTATTTCCAATAAATGATATCGAAATATGACATGAAATAAAATAGAATCAAAAGATCACTGGAAAGGGTGGGTGGTGGAGGGAGTTTTTTTGGAATGGGGGGCGGGTGTTTCTTTAACTGATTTTTATTTGATGTACTCTTCTGCCTGCTTTAAAATCAGCTAAAACTATTTACATTTTTACTATGATATTTATTCAAAGAACTTACATCTTTTTTTGGCTATGTTTGGATAAAAAACTTTGTTATTTTTTTTATGTTTATGTTTTGGATAAACTTCTGTTATGTTTTTTTGTAATTATTCGTTGTGGATTATGAATACGTTAGGTAAGGTTTAAGATGAAATTTTTGGTTATATTATTACTATGTTTAATGTAAAAAAACTTTGTTACATTAGCATATATTCGTTGTTTAGTATGATAATTAGACAGGGTTTTGATAAATTTTTTTATTTGTAAATAATTTTGTTAAATATTACCGATTTTAAATGTAAAATTAACACTGATATTTAGAGATATGTGCCTATGAAAAAGGTTGAAATAGGGTTTACGTTTTGTTATTCGCTCTGTTGTTAGTTTAACTTTACTTGTTGTTTAAGAAGTGTGGGAACTTTGTTAATGTTATGAAGTTTATGTTAGGTGTGTTAAGGTTTTATCGTTTGTTATTATTATATTCTTAGTTAGCGTTATGCCTATGCTAGCTTTATTAATTGAACTTTGTTTTACGTTCAGCATATATTCCGTTTTGGTTAGTGTATAAAAGAACTTGATTTTTATGGGTTATGTTTTCTGAATGAATACTTCTCGACATGTGACCTGTCATCAATAGATCAATATATATATATTATTTATATATATATAATATATATATATTATATATAATAATATAATATATATAAATATATATATATAGTATATAATATATATAATATATATTATATATATATTATATATATATATTATATATATAGATAAAGAATATATATATATATAATAGTATATATATATATATTCTTTTCTATTTTTCTTTTGTTTTTCTTTTTTCTCACTTCAAAATTGGACACGAATATTTTCCAGTGAAAAAATGGGTAAAATATTTTTCCCCAAAATTTCGTTCGTTTCTTCTTCCCCTTCAATATATGCAAATAAATTCAAAAGGCTGGGGCGGTGAATTCCAAAGGCCTTAATTTTAAAATGCAATAAAAATTTCATTTTTTTAATGTTTAAAATGAAAATAAGTAAAGCCTGGCTGTGCAATCAACACACGACACACATACACAACCCATATACATACAACAACAACATATACACCACACACCACACACACACACCACAACAGCCAGACACAACGAAACACCACACACACACACACACACACACACACAACAACACACCATATATATATATATTATATATATATATATATATAATTATATATATATCTATATATTATTATATATATAATATATATATATATGTATAATATATTATATATATATATATAATATATATATATATATATATATATATATATATATAATATATAATATATATCTATATATATATATAATATATATATATTATATTATATATATTATAATATATATATATATTATATTTATATAATATATATTTATATATTATATATATTTTATTCTATATAATTATTTTATAATATATATATATAATATATATATATATATATATTAATATATTATATATATATATATATATATATTTATATATATATATTTATTTATATATATATATTATATATATATATATATATATATTATATATATATATATATATATATATATATTTCATTAATGTTTTATCCCATAGGAACTCTTTTCATCTTGTAAAACATTTTTAGAACATATTTTTTTAATTATACTTTTGTCCAGAATTTCCATTAATTATAATGAATATAAATATCAAGATATATTGCTTGTTCTTATCCCTAATAAATTTAACCGAATTGTTTAGTATTTATTACTGCTTGTAAAATATTTTTAAGCTAATTTAATTAAAATAAAAGATAAATCAAAACAGTATTTTAATCATATAGGAAGTAATGCAAATGCAACACGTAAAAGGTATTAATTGGTAGACTTAATTTAAATTTCTGTGAATTTTCGATTTAGATCAGTGTGAGAGAACGTCTAATGGTGACAAATCAAGAAATCTAGAATTTAAAATGGAACCGAAGTAAGAAGTCTCTTAATTTATTTGTTCATAATTAAATTATGTTAAATGTATTAAATATATTGAATTTTGGTAAAAGTTACTTAACGCCCACACGGAACGGGAGGTCGGATCGAAATTTTTTTTTCACAGGTAGCCTCTATCACTATGATACATAAATAGATGTTTTAGGGGCGAAATGAAATTTTTTTTTACTGACCTAACCTAACCTAACCTAACTTGACCTAACTTAACCTAACCTAACCTAATTTCACCTCTAGAACAGGTAAAAAAAAAAAATTCATTTCGCCCCTAGAACATCTATTTATGTATCATAGATGCTACCTGTGAAAATTTTTTTTTGATCCGACCTCCCGTTCCGTGTGAGTGTTAAGTAACTTTGTCCTTAAATTTTTTGGCTTATAATTTATTACAACAAATTCCATGTTAAGTTTGTAAATGTTATTTATATTGAAGGCCGCTCGTAAAATTATGTTAAATGTGATTGCGGACAAATTTTAGTGGTTTATAATTTATCAAAACACATTTCGTGTTAAGTCTGTAATTGTTATTTATATTGGAGGTGACTCGTAATTATAAACTTTTAACTTAATATCTTTAAATTATGTTATATTTTGTTGATAGATTAGGTTAGGTTTCTTGTCGTAATAAACGGTTTTAAGTGTTTAGACTAGGTTAGGTTAGTTTTCTTCAAGAGATTAGTTTATTTATTCTGAGTCAAATATATTTTTGCATTAATTCATTCCACAGCACTCTAAACTAAACAGATTTTATTTATAAGTTTATCATGCTTTTAAATACAAAAAAAGTTATCTATATGTATAACGGAAAAAGGGGTCTAAATCCCCTAATCTCCTCGGCGAATCATTTTCCCCCTTTTTTATCCAGAGAGTGTCTAAATCTCTTATACTCTAGGGTGAATTTAAGTCTTCCGGTCAGCATCGGCGCCGTTCTTCAATACAGGTCTCACAATATTTGAAATGAGGAAGAAAAATAGTTCCCCCCACATCCCCTCTGTCTATGTATGTATGTATGTATGTATGTATGTATGTATGTATGTGTGTATCTATTTATCTATCTATCTATCTATCTATCTATCTATCTATCTATCTATCTATCTATCTATCTATCTATCTATCTATCTATCATCTTGTATTCAAAGTTTCCCTACGAATTTTCATAAAACTTACAGAATATATTAGAAATTTGCTCTAATGCATGAAAAAAGTAAAAGAAAGTCACAAATGTGGAGAATTGATATAAAAAAAAGGCGCAATGAATTATTGTCTCTTTTGAGAAAAATTTGCCTGTGTATCAATGACAGAATATATATATATATATTATATTAAATTTTTTTTTTTTTTAAAAATAATTTTTTTTAATAAAATATTATATTATATATAATATATATTATATATAATAGGTATTTTTTATTTATAGAGTTTATATAGATATAATATATATATATTATGAATAACTATATATAGTATATATATATTTTTAGTATATATTATATTAATATATATTTATATTATATTATTATATAATATATTTATATTATATATATATTATATATTTATATGATAATATATATATATTTTATATATATATATATTATTTATATATAATATATATATATATATATAGAATATATATTTGTGTAGTGTATATAAAGACATAAATATATATATATATATATATAATATATATCTATATATATATATATACTCGTGAAAACTTTGCTTAACGAAGCATTAACTTCGTTTTTCCAAAAAATCCTACCTCGTAATGCGAAACACTCGTTTATTGTTGGACAATCAATTTTTCCCATAGGATCGATGTAAAAATAACTATAAAGCATAGCATTGCCTAAAATAAATGTTTCAAGAATTGTAATAGTAATATCTAAAGGTTTTTTTTTAAAAATTATCAATGCAATTGAATAAAAACCGATTTATTAATATAAAAATGAAAACTTGAAAAAGAAATAATGTAATAAAAAAAAAAATTAGTAAAGTAAAATACAGTGTAAAGAAATAAATACGGTTGTAACTTACGAAGAAAAGAAGTAGGGTTGTAACTTACAAGGAAAGAAAGTAGCTCCCTGGCGCGAGAGAGTCAGAGACAGAGGAGGAGGAGGAGGGAGGCTGGTTATTGTGGGAGGAGAGGAGAATTTTCCTCCAGCGGAGATTCTTCTTCACTTGCTGCTATAGCAGTCTCGACTGACTCACTGGCTTTAAATCTTTTAAAATCACTGATACTGCTGGTCCTTTATTTAGAATCCTTTATCACTAGAAAGCTGTCTGGAGGCATTTGTTTATGCCCGTGCTTCAAAATTTGGCAAAAATGAGACACAGTATTGCGAACTTTCTTACATTTGTTACAAAGTATTTTCATTGTTTACCACACTTTACTGAATTAATGGATCGTTATGGGAAACGTTGCTAGTTAAGAAAGTCATTTAATTTTTTTTTGGGGGGGGCTCGTTATGCGAATCCCTCGTTATGCGAAGTGCTCGTTAAGCGAGGTTCTACTGTGTATATATTGTGTAAATGCGTGGTACACGAATATACATGCAAGATGAATAATACCTAGCAAGATAACCTAACCTAACCTAACCTAACCTAACCTAACGTAGTAAAAGAAATTAATATAGTATAGTATAGTATAGTAAGATATAGAGAACAGATAAATTTAGTAGTTGATTGATAGGATAGTAGAAATTTCGGAGGACTCTAAATCAGAGACCCGAGAAGAAACAACATCATGGCACACATAGGCACAACAACCCCCTCCCCCTTTGTCTGAAAATTGAGGGTAGAGACAGTAAGAGGGAACAGGGTAGGATTTGCTGTCACTACCCTCAAACACCTGGGTTTCGTTTCAGAATAAGAGAGAGATGAGGGTTTAGACTTTAGAGGAAGAGAGGTGACGTTCAAAAAAAGTTGAAAATTAGATTTAAAACCGAGAAAGTTGCAGAAATTTATGAAAAAAAGAAGACCGTGCATCAGATCAGGCAAGCAATTTCATGACGTCACAATTTCATGACGTCATCAACCCACACCATCGGAGGCCTTCAACTCCCAAGTGTTGATGGGGGAGCGCTGGATGGGTTGCTATATTAGGAAGCCGCCAATCTAGGCTTCTCCGAGGCTAATCGTGTGGTTGCCATTTTTTTTTTACTTAATTTTTAAGGAAAGTGTTGTCTGTAATAGTGTTTTGTGGTGTATCATTAAGGTAAATCTCCCATAGTGTAAGTAGAATATGGATATGAGGGGAGAACTATTGGGAATTTTAGTGCTTTCGGATGTACCCTAACACTAGATATGTACCTAATGGGAAGCAATCTCATAGCATTGGAGCGGCGCCTTTCTTTCCGCCATATATATATATATATATATATATATATATATATATATATATTTATATAGAGATATATATCTATATATATATATATATATATTATATATATATATATATATATATAGTATATGATATATCATATATATATATATATTATATAAATATATATAGTATAAGTATTTTTTGGGTGGATATATATATTATATATTGAGGATAATATATATAGATGTATGTAGAGTATATATATATAAGATAGTATTATAGGTTAATATAGTATATTAGTATTATATTATATAGGTATTGGTAATGTATATATATATAGAACCTACTCATATATATACATAATATATCAATAGCTATGATAATATTATAACCTATGATTAAAGTACTATATATGTAGTATATATATAGTGACTTATATAGTAATTACTAGGTAGTAGGTAGATAATGATGAGGTGGATACTTATATGGTATGTATTAACTATAGGTCATCATATTAGCTATATATAGTAGTATTATAATATTATATTCATATAGTATAATATATATATATTAGTAGTAGTATATAATGTATCAATATATGTATATATTGATGTATGTATGTATGGTATGTGTATGTGTATGTACTTATGTATGTATGTAGTATGGTATGGGGGGATATGTAATGTATGTAGGTATGTATGCATGTATGTTATTATTATAATAATTATAGTTATATATATATATAGTATTATAGTATACGGGTAGTAGCTATGATATTATATCATAGTTATTTGAAAAACATGTCTGTAATTTTATAGTGAGTAGTGCTCAAATATAATATATGATATATTATAGTATAGTAGGGTAAGTAGTAATGACGTTAGTATATAGTATAATATGATATATTCGTATAATTAATATGTATGGCTTTCAGTCGTCATCGAAAGACATAGGTAATTGTTAACGCAGTAATCAGTTCATACTGTGTATTTTCCTCCATTGCCACATGATGAAACGCATACAACAAATTTGGGTAATTAAGTAATGTACGCAAAAAGAGTGTACCAAAAAAAAGGTTTACCAAAAACTTAGCAGAATGAGACAAAGAAATACCATAGTAATCAACTGAACTTATAAGAATAATGGGTTTACAAATATTGAGTTGATTAAAATGTTAATTAGGTAGTCTATTCAAATATCTAAGTTTTACTAAGAATAGTTATGCAACATATTTTTTTATAAAATAAAAGTCATTTGATTATAATGATATTCTCATATTCAGTAAAGATATTTCTTTACATTATACACATCTTACAAATGTTTTTCAACAATCACTAATAATGATTATTCCAGGCAAAATCTATTTCATGATCATTATGTTATAATTATATTATACATTATTATATTAATTATTAAAATCTAATAAATGTGGGAGCGATAGTCATTATAATAAAAATTACATAAAATTATGTAAGTGGAAATTATAGGTAAATGACGAATGATTAAAAGAATTATAATTACTTTTTTTATGTATCAATTTAAAGAAGTATAGATTTATTCGTGAGATTTATTCGAGAATCTGACAGGTTTTTATGATCTAACAATGTTATTGATATTATTTTATATTATTATTTTATTCATTTTTATGGTTATTATTATGTATATTATTACTTATTATGTACTTATTATTAATCGTTATTATTGATTGATTATTATTATTTATTATTCATTATTATTCAGTTATTATTATCATTAGTTATTTATATTGATTATTGATTGGATATGCCAGAGCTGTCAGATTGTGTGTATTGTCATTTATTATATTTTGTCGGTTGGTATTATTTACTGTTATAAACAAAACAGACGCTTGTCATGTGCCATGCAATAATCATAATATTGAAATTATTATAGAAAGTGTATAATTAGTATCAAAAATTATTTAATGAACTCTGTTACTTAATAATTGAAATGTTTTGGCCTTTTGTAAATGTCAAATTTATTTACCTCTGCCCATGACCAGCAATCCGACAGCCTAGCTTTACATTTTGGCTGTTATGGATTTTTCCCTGTCTATTTATCTTTTAATTTATTAAATAAAATAAAGAATAATTGTATGATAAATAGGTAATATTATGATAAATAGAGCCATATATATATTATGGTATATTAATATTAACATCTAGTTTTCTTTTAATATGGTAATATTATAATATATTGCTTTTTATTTATAAATGATATAATTCCCCAATTTTAAAGAAAGCTGATCTATCTAATATTTAATATTATTTGGAACTCTAAGAATTTCACTCCTCCCTGAATCTGATGCCTAACTAATATCCTAAGTTTAAACACTTGTATCCCAAAGTCTTATCTGTCCCGACTAGTCACGATCTAAGATTGTAAGCTCTGATGAAACATATTAATTCCCTCCATCTCTAATCTTTCTCTCTACCTCTGTCTCCTCTTTCTCTCTTGTCTGTCTCTTCGTCTCTCCGTCTTGGGAGTATCGTTAAGAGGGGCTTCTGTGTTAGGATAGCAGATTGAGTCATTCCTTTGGCATTTCAAATGCGGGGTTCTCCATAGTTGTTTTTTCGGAGTTCCTTACGAGAGAATCTATCGAATATATGTATTAATTAGATCAAAAGGCGGCAGATTTGAGCTTAAAGCCGAGTAAAAGAGTCGGGTAATTTTATAAAGACAAGTTACAAATGTTGAGAGATGATTGTCGGTGTGCGCCTAATCGAATCAGGAAGCCAAGCAGAGAGGAAGAGATTTTTAAGGTGCTTACATAGAGCTTTAGAATGAATTAATGTCGTTTAACTTGATTTCGAAAGTATTGAATTGCAACGATTAGTCTCCTCTTGCCGAAGTTGAGAGCCGAGGATGTTTCGTTAAAGACTGCAACTAAACATCTTGATTCAAAAAATCAATAGACTAGACCAGTAAAGTTGTTTATCATTTGAAAATTAATGTTTGTTGAAGTAAAGCTACTTTACATTTGGTTTTCATTCAAGTTAAATAAATTAATCTGATAAAGTGTCAATAGAATTCTAAATGTCATCTTTAATTAAAATTGGTATAGATGTTAACATCTTTATGAATGAAAGTTAAAAAGTTATTGATCTAAATCCTTATTGTCTTGTCTGGATCGAATTTCATGATATTGTTAGATAAAAGGAAAAGTTTTAGACGGATCACGAATGTAAGATGGTCACAGGCTTGCTACAAACAAGATTTTGTTACTTCACAGTACTAGGTTTAACAAAATTAACATTAAGGCACATTGTAGAGTAAAAGGAAACAACTCTAAAATGCTTGAAGGATTAATTAAGAACATCGACAAATTACGTAACAAGAATACATTTGGAAGTCATACACAGAGTAATTTGAGAAATATTAATAACCATTAATACGCAATTTGTGAAAGATGTAGTAATATTAAGAGCAATATGCAATGTTTTGTTAATTTGTGATGTGGTAGATGGACGAAAAATTAAGTGTACGAACCATTGTTTCTTTTTATTGTTTGGTGTTACGACAATAATTACAGGCGTCCCCATAGTTCATTAATGCCAAACAACCAACGTCAAAAGAAAAGGTTTCCTGGACTGTATGACAGTGTGTAGGGCTAAAAAGTTTTTATCTGACAACTCGTCATGCCGTGGTTTTCTCTTGTGTGCAATGTAAAGCAATGGTTTGGTCGGTCGGTGCGGTTAATGTTAATTATGTGAAAAAATTTTATAGGAAATTAAATATAATCTGATTGGATCATTTCTAGGCAGTTATGAATGAAAATATTTTGTTTTAATATGGTCGCACAACAAAATACGTTAAAATGATATAAAAAAAATTTTTGGGGTTAGGGTTATTGGGTGGATTATAATTACAATTATGTGAATGTTATAGGAGTTATTTTTGTAATGTAAACGTTAATCTAAAAGTTATAAACTAATTTATTTAGCACCCTTTGTCAGATGAGTTTTTATTTAAATGATGATTTAAAAAAGAATGTTCTGATTATTTGAATCTTATACTGCTCTACCTTTAAAGTGTCGATAAAAATAGTTTTGTTTTCTTTTCAAAAGTAGAGAGGCTTAATCTAAGAAATGAGGTACTGAGTTGTAAGTTAGAACTTTAATTAGGAGCTAATTTTTTAGATAATGAAGTAAAATATAATCATTAACAGCCTTAAAAATTAAAAATAAAATTTTGCAAAAATTCAAAATTGAAAAGAATCTTACTATTAATTAAACGCGATCGTGATTCTGATTAAGTCGGCCTGGTATAGCAGTAATGGCGTGTGATGAATAAAATTAGATTCTGAAGTAATAAATGAACTTCTTTTATATAATCTTCAAAGAAAATAGAATCCTGATTGTATAGCATAAGGCCTAATGAATTAAAAAGATAGATTCTGAGTAATAAAAAAATGAAATTTTAACTATTAGGAAATCATTAATAAAATATAAATATAGCGTAAGGCTAATTTTTTAAAGTTAAAGTTAAAAGCAAAATAAAATTAAAAGTAATTCTGAATGTGTCTATTTTTATTATTAAAACAAAACAAAAATTTCTAACTAAATTTTTTAGTTTATTTAGATTTTCTGTAAATAAAAATAATAAAAAAATAAAAATAAGTTGCATGAAATATCGTTCAAAAAAAAAAAAAGTTTTTCGATATTTATTTAAAAATTTTTATTTAACAGAATAATGGGACCCAGGCGGCAAAAAAAAAAATAGTTCCCATAATGAACGCATGTTCTAATAATAAAAAAAAAATAAATAAATAAAAAAAAGTGTAAAGTTTTTTGTAATACCACTTAAACTTAAAGAATAAAAAGATTAAAGAATGTAAAATGTGTAAAGTTTTTTATATTCTGTACAAACATAAATAAAAACTTAAACAAAGATAAAAGTATGAAAATGTTAAAATGTTTATTTACAACATATTAATTATTTACAACATACTAATTAATGTTCTTGGAGTTAATTAGTACAATTCCAACTTCATGATGTTTTCTAACACAATTTCATATAAATCCTGATGTTGGTTCTTTCTCTTCAAGTCAAAGACCTGATGTTGCTTCGCTTCTTCTTTGTAACTTTTGAAGTTACAGTCTTGATTTTTAATCTTTCTTTATGTTCGGACCTTGCTAAGATTACTAATGAGGTTCTGATGAAGAATCTCTAATCAATGGTATCTTTTCAAATTTCCTGATGACATTATGGAAATTGTTTTTTATTAAGCTGTTACAACTATCTATTTATCTTTCAAAAAGTTTTTCAGATGAAAGTGGCCAAAATTCAACTTAGTCCTTCTGTCTGATAGAATGATAGAAATGGAATGAAAAATTTTTACCAAGTTATAAACTTTTTATTTTAATTCTAGTAACTTCTGTCATCATGTAATTGCCAAGATGTAATTATGTTAACTAGAAATTGTTTCTGAAATTATCAAAAATTATATTTACAACAAGTGGGGTAAAAATAATGGAATTAATTGGTAGATTGGAAGAGAAATGTTCTTTCTTTGTCTTCTTGGACCAATTAATATTCCATTGTATTTTCTTAATATTAATAGGAACTATTTAGGTATATCACATGACTTTTCATGATATATATTCTATCCGAATAATTATTTTCAAAGAACTAATTTCAAATGTTCTTTGATATGAGTTTAGTAAATAGAAAACTCATTAATATTTCTTGAATATTCAAATTTATGTACAATAACTATGTTTTTATATTTTTCTTATAACAAAATATAAAAATTATAAGAATAAAGGATATAAGGGGCAACTGTAGTTTTCAGGTACTGGGTGGAATTTATTGAGAAAAGATTCAATTTACTCCTGTGTTCACGTCTTCAATTTCCAGCTGGTAATTTTTTTTTTTTTTGCATCAATCATAAGTATGCTTCATTCTCATATTTGCATTCTTTTCCATCTAAACTTTCAATTTATGATTTTAAACTTAAAGTCTAAAACTGCATCCACAAATACTTTTTTACAATTTTTACAATTCTGAGGTAGACTTTATGTACATTTTCTTGGTCAAAACCAAATATTTTATTACAATTTTGAGCTTTTTCGTCCTAACAAGAGAATTTCTAGGACTAAGAAAATAAATTATTTTTTCTAGCAAATTCAGTGTGGTTGAATATTTTTCGAAAGAATTAAAATTCTGTCTTCTGTTCTAATAATTTTATTAACTGAATAATTTATTCTAATGTCTTAACTCTTCTTGCTGTGTCTAGTTTCTCATCAAGGAATAAGAAAAAGAACAGTAAAGACACTTTCCCTAGGCCTTTTTATTTTGACTGGCTGTATATTCTTTGCTGTTGATGTATACACTATTTAAAGTTTCCTGTTTGACTCAATCAATTTGTTCTTTCCCTGTTGGGAATGAGTGAGAAGATAGCGATTAGACAATCATAGTGTGCACCCTTACCATCTGTGGATTGTTTTGATGCCGAGAACAACAATGCGGTCTGATGTTCTGTTTGTGATTATCATAATCAACTTTTTGCCAGGATAATCTGGTTGTTCTTTCTAAATTTAACATCTTATCTAATTGTTACCAGCAGATGTTAGAAGAGAAACAGATCCTACAATGTTGACTTTAAAAACCTCACTAAAATAAATGCAGTTTCTGATATATTTTCTGCTAATTTCTTGAATATATTTTTCCATCATATAAAAATATATAAAAGATATTTTCTTATATAAATATAAAAAGATAACTTTTGAAACATATTTTCTGCATTAGAACATTACTATAACTTTTGTGTTTAATTTATTTTCTGGGTAAATAACGTATGAACTATCCTTTTATATGGTTTTTAATTTATTTTTTTCCTGAAAATAAACGTATGAATCATCTTTTCTATGTGTTATTATATTGTCCTAATGGAAGTGTGAAGATATTTAGGTTGATCATAAAACAAGCTATGCCTTTTAAGGCATAGCTTGAATTTCTACAAATCTCATAAATTTGATGATGATGCATTTTGAATGAAAATTATAGAAATATAGTAATTTGATGAAGTCAGAAAGGATAAAATAGAATCATGGAGGTTTCGAATTCGTGGAGTAAATTCTATCTCATTAGAATTACCATGTGGTTAGTCGAGTCTTAGTAACATTTCTGAGTATCTGAGAGAAAAGTGTCTGAGAGAAGAAGGCATTTCCACAACAAATTTAAAAACTTTGCAGTTATAATCTTTTGTTTCTTGTTTTCCAACTAAGTTATTAAATATTTGAAGGTTTATATTATAATCTCTGTTCAATGAATGAACTTTTCACCATTGTCCTTGTCAGGATAATTCCTGTTAGGATTGATGTTTCTAGGTCTGTTATTTTCTAGTTTCGGGCTATCTTTTCCCTATACCATTTATGGCAATTCATTATTTATTAAAATAAAACACAAGTGGTTTTTAAACACACTCTTCTGACCATTATGGCACTAATTATTCTCAAAACAGAGTTCCTAATCTCCATTTTGACTGAAA
Source organism: Trachelipus rathkii (assembly GCA_015478945.1). Lineage (NCBI taxonomy): Eukaryota > Metazoa > Arthropoda > Malacostraca > Isopoda > Trachelipodidae > Trachelipus > Trachelipus rathkii. The sequence continues at coordinate 20,249 of JABUQX010004769.1, forward strand.
TTCTTTTCAATGCCTAAAGAGGCTTTTCCTTAAACCTAATGAAAGTTTTCATTACTTTCTTAATTTTATCTACGAGTTTCTCAAAAGTAGCAGCCAACGGTAAATATTCCTTGTAAAGTCTTCATTGCCGATTTACAATTCCTGAATAGTTGCTAGAACTCCTTGGTGAATAACCGGCTTATCCTTTCAGTCCTATGAAATTCCTGGTTATTTCTGAGTTCTGAAAATAGTAAGGATTCTCTGTCCTTTTTTCACGAATGAGTCTCGAATGATTCTGTATGTGTTCTTCTAACAGAGTTATTAAAAATTTCGTTTCCTATTTGTTGTCTAATTATCACAACTTCGTGACCATTAACTAACCTTTTCTATGCTAGTATTTATAAAAGAACCTTTACTCTGTTCTTTATATTTACCCCTATCTTCCTCTTACAGGGATAGGCCTTCTTGGCTTTCGTTTAACTTTAAATGAAGTGTCCAAGTTCATTTAGAAGTAAACTTCGATTTCTTATCGAGGGTCAAAGGTTGCTTAACTTCTGCAACTGGAAAACTCACTTTGAATGGTGAACAAAATGTTAATAAAATGAACAAGAATGTAATTAATTAGAGTTCTTGAAAGCTATCAGTGAAGAGGTTCCTTTCTAAAAGGTTGTCCAATTCCTTCTTTTACAGGTTGTCTTCCTTGAATCGCAATCTAAGAGGTCCTTTTATTCTACATTTGTTCTACAATCTAGTACATTGACATTTTGTTAATTTCTGGTTATATTTTTCTTATCAGATCTCTTCTGATAATATGATCTCTTGAACTTGAAACTAAAGAAAACTATCTATCGCTTTATTTGGAACGCTTCTGTTTCAAAAAATGTTAACCTAGGTTCTTTTCTCGTAATTATGGTTAAAAATAGAATAAAAAATTCTATTGTTCTTTTCTTTTTCCTTAGCCTATAAACTATGTAGGAATAAGAAAATATGTTATTTTATTACATTGATATATAAATAATTAATAAATAAACACATATTTTCTCAAATGTTACACTGATTAAGAGCACCTATTGGTCTTATCATGTTTTTTTCTAAAAATTGATGTAGTTCCAAAGAATAGGTTTCTGTCTCGTTTTAATTTTGTTGAACTAAGTGGTTCCTTGATATGTCAAAAGGATATTATCTAGCTTCTTTCTATTCTCCTAACTTTCGGTTAAAAACTTTTTGCACATGAGCCCTTTTGAAAATTCATGGAGTAATAAATAATATACGCTTTGTATCCTTGAAGTCATCAAATGGTTTGAGCAAAGTTTGCTAAATTCTTTGCAAAATTAGTGCAACATAATGTCTGGTAATTTTCAACAAAAGACTGTTAATCTAAATTTATTTCCTAAAAGATAAGGAAAAAAATAAAAATGTCCTATAAATTCTGTTTTCAAACCATTCTTCAACTGTTTTTGGAAAAAGTTTCTGATTTTAAAAATTTCGCTAACCGAATAAAATGTTATTCTAGTATTCCTATCTAGATTTCTTGAATTTAAATCTAAGTACTTCATTATTTCTTATAATACTGAAGCAATAATTAACTTTCTTATGTCTTTTGTCTAAACCTGTTCCTTAATACTACTACTTAAGTTGGACTTATATCAATCTCTTCTTTAAAGGAGTTTCTTCTTATTTGAAGAAATCAATTTCTTCTTGATATTTGTGCTATTTAGGAGTCTCTCTTCTTCCTAAAAGTGGTTATTTTTCCTATTAATTTGTTATTAATTTGTTGTTTTCATTCTCATAATTTAATATTAATTTAAAATACCATATTTCTGTGGAGTAATATGTTCTCTTTTGCTGTCTGTTGGATGACTGTAACTATTTATATAATTTCTCTTTCATAATGGGTTTGTGTTTGGAATATTTTCTTTTACCTTACTTCATTTTCTCAAAGCTGGAGCTATAATTCTTATTTTAGCGTCTAAACTCTAAATTGAGGGTCTTATCTCATAATATATATATATATATATATATATTATTATATATATATATATATATATATAATAATATATATATATATAGTATAATAGTATATATATATAGTATTATTAATATATTATATATATTATATATATAATATGTTTAAATATATATAATCATATGTTTATTAATATTGTATAAATAATGGGTAAATTTACAAAGTCGCTTGAAGCGAAAACAGCAATTTCGAAATTTCTGATTTTCTACTCTGTTTGCTTCTAGGGTCCAAAAACCTATTTTCACCGTAATGATTTGTAACTTTTACTACGAATTGTTAAAACCTGTATTATATATATAATATATATTATATATATATATATAATATATATATATATATATATATATATATAATATATATATATATATTATAATATATATATATATATATGATTATATATATCTGTGATTTTTGTTGTAAGAAGTTTGTTTTCCTGCGTGTATCAGTGTGAGCAAATTTAGCAATTTTTGAAATTTCCTCGGAAATCCAAATTTTATGTTTATTCTTCTCTTTTTTAATGATCCTTCTTGATCAGAGAAGATATAATTTCATTAAATATTTTAATGAAGTATTCTCAATCTCTTCTAAGAATTTAAATCTAAAGAAATTTTTAAAGGATGGGGTAATTGTCTGTCTGTTATATCCATCTTCTTTTCTCCATTAATGTTACCGCTTTTTATCTACACTATTTTTTACCACATTGAACAATATTAAATGAGTTTCTTAAATGTAATTGTACTATTATTTTATTATTTGTACTTATTTTGTACATTTGTACTACTTTAAACACAAATAACACTGTGTTTTTTTTTTGGCTAAAGAAGAGGTCTGTCTTCTCTTGCTTGCCTAAATATTTCTATATACGTTAATGGTTGTGGGGGGAGGTATATTCCCATCTCCTTCTTCCCCAAATATTTCTATAACCATAACAATGTCTTCTGGTTCTTCTTCTACTTCTTCAGACACCTCAATAATCGGTGTTAAGATAGAAGGGAAATATTCTAATACTTGATCCGCAGAGGTATCTAAACCATATGGGGATCCTTCTAGGTCTGGACCATTATTATTCATAGAATGGTCTAAAGAGTTCAGTGGGAGTTCATTCCCCAATAGAACCGCCGTATAACTGATCCAAAATTTTTGGCGTTTGTCTGGTTTCTTCGATAGAGAGATCCAATGATTCATACTTGTTGGAGCTCTAGTTTCTCTCAGAAGAAATATCAACTTTTTCGATATCTCTTGAATTAGATAATTGTACATTGTGATTCATTAAATCGTCCATTTCTGATGAATAATCATTCAAAGTAGTACAATAATCATGATCTACAATATGATCATTGCTAAGAAATTCTGCTGGGGATTCTTGATGTTCATTATCATTGTTGAAAGATTCACTTTCGTTAGAAATACCCATAATGTAGTCCATTGTTTCTGGCTGGTCGAGCCACTCTAACAAGGATAAAGTATCTATGGAATCTTCAAAATTTTCTTCGAAATCAAGATCTGAAATATCCATATCCAGAAACCAATCGAAATTATCGTAGTCTCTGGCTGTATTCTAATTTAAGCGCCTTGCAATCGATAAACTGTAAAATTATTTACAGAAGGTACCTGTCACTATGACAATTTCTGTAAAATATAACCTAATATCTCTACTGTGGGAAAGTTCCATTGTTTGTCCAAGGCACAGTAGGTATTCTGTAACGATATTGTTCTTCAATAACAATATCTTCATTATTTCTGTTGTTAGAATGAGTTCTTGTTTGTTCCTCTAGTAGGAAACTGGGTGGTGGTTCATTATGAATCCAACCATAATAATCAATAGCTTCTTCTATGTTACTGTACATAGAAGCTAATTTAGATTGGATTCTTCGTCTTCTTTTTTTTATTCCTTCACTATTTCTCTTCATTGTGGTGAAGCTATTTAGTTGTGTTCTGCTGGGTATCGAATCTATTAGATGATGAGGATAAATATTCTATTTATTTCAAAATTAAAAGTTCAAAGTTCAAAGTCCATCTTAAATGTCTCTAAAGAATGAAGAATGAACTATCAAAAGAAAATTTTTAGAAACTTCTTATAAGAAACTAATCAAAAATATTTTTCTCAATATTTTCTATGATTGTTCTGGTTCTGAAAATTGCTCATTTTTCTGCAATTTAAAATTCATACATCCTATTGGTTGTACTATAACTTTTCTATCAAATAGTTTACACTGTATTATCAGATAATGTTAAAAAAAAATTCGTAAAATTGTTTTCACAAAATTTTCAAAGTTTGGTAGCCATGCTCAATTCAATTATATTAACTTTTCTAAGTCTTTTTCAGTCTACAAATACTGACACTGTTTTTTATTTCTTTAAATTATGTAACTATGTTTTAAAAGTTTTTTTATTTAAAACTAAAAAAAAAAAAGAAAAACATTAAGTGTTTCTATGTTTTTCAGGAAATACATATAGAGTGTTTTCCTTAAACTCGAACTATTTGCTAACACAACAAATTAAAAAACATTGTGTATTCAAGATGCGTAGGTACAAATATGAAATGTACTTAAAGGAGTACAATTAAAATCTAAAATATGTTGTTTTAATTTTCAATAAATTTTCAAGTGACGTTTTTTGTATCGATTAATTCATCTACGTATTCGATTATACATAGACATATTTAAGTTATAGAGTATCCTTAACTAATGAGTAAGTCTCGATAATAGTCTAGCACATCACTTAATTTATTGAAAATTTTTAAATTACTTATGATTATAGTTAACAAAATGTTTCTAAGTTTTCACCAAAGATATTAGGTACACTTATAAATTATATTTTTTTCTATTATCTTAATTAACATAAGACACTATTCATTTATCAAGACAGAAATCAGTTAGTTTTCATCTTAAATTTTCTGAGTTGCTAGTATTTTATTGAATATGGTTTCTGCTGGGCGAATTATTAATAATTTGTGATTATTTTTTAATATATTAACCTCCGTCTGTCCATTTCGGATAATAAATATGAAATATTTTGTTATTGCGCAATTGAATCCAAATAAATATAGAAATATTAATTAGTTAAAAAATTTACAACACTAAAATCATTAAACTTGAATATCTTTCTTTCACTTTAGAAATTGTCGAGTTCTTTACCATTAATTTATATAGAGTTAAATAGTAAAGCTAATATTAAAACGAGAAAGAATATAAAATATATATTAATAACCTTATGTTTTTCCTTATAAGTCTTTGATTCTGACAGATATTATTGTTCTAGGATGATCTGTTATATTAATAAATTTATACCAGAATGTAATTAACGTTTAGAAATAGTTTTCCTTATTTTAATTTTTTCTTTTTGATAATGAATTGTTTCTCAAATCTTTACATTTTTTCTGTCAACGAGATATAAAATAATTTCAGGTTTTAGAAGAACCATTACCCTTTAGGATGCTGATTAGAAAAGTGTATGAATAATGTTTTTAAAATGGTTAAGGATAGTGATCTATCCCATAGATTATAATGACCTTTCTTGAACAAAACACTTTTGGATGCAAGTCTTTCAGCACCCAGGTAGCTTAAAACTTCTAGAATCTGTCTTATCATCTTTTGATATATACTATTGGCTACAATATTTTGTATTTTTTGGCTACTATTCTTTTCTTTTTCTAATGTTGGCGAAGATTATCAATCATATTTTACACCTTCAATATTTTTTGCAGTCTTTTTTGGGTTATAGAATTTTATAATTCTCGTATTTTTATTAAGCGCACACTTTTCTTGTCTGTCATAGATAAGGACCCTTTTTCTGAGAAGCTTTTGTGTTTCAGACTTCTGATAATTTTAATGAGATATTACTAATCAAGAGAAATTTGAATGTATTTCTAAGCGAGTGAACTTATCTTTTGTAAAAGATTATTTATTATTAAAAAGATGAATCTATTTCAATAAAGATGAACTCATTTCTAAAAAGATGAATTTATTTATGTAAAGATGAATGTATTTCATAATGAAAATAATATAAAAGTAATTCTTATAACCTGACCTAATTTGCTTTTTTAATGTTTTCTATTGTTTTGGGCAGACTCTTGGATCAATTTTTCGGTTTTCGTGGTGTCCGTTTCATGAAGCCTCAGAAGATTTACTTATTATTGTGAGTGTTCATGAGAGCATCCCAGAAAAGTCTACGACATACCATTCTCTAATAAAATCTAGACCTAAATGATTCTTGATAGTAGACCTTTGTTGGTGGAACTTCTTGGTCCTGGTCTTCTTATAAAGCGTCTTTACTCCGTAAAATATTTTAGTTAAGCACTTTGTTGAACTACAACATTTGAGAACATCGTCCCACAGTAGAGATAATAGGATCTAATCTTTAAAATTCTTTTATTTATATAAACAAGAAAATAGACGATTGAGAAACGTTTTTTTTTTGTATAAACCATAATAAGTCACTTAGAAATTTTACCACAAGTAATCACTCGTTCCACCACGCGTTCTTGGCATTTTTAGCCCTTAAGCAAACTAAACCAGCAAGAGAACTCACGATAATGTCGATTGGTTTTCTGGACAATATGATGAGGTAAATTTTTCGTCATTATTGTGTCCCCTCGAACACAGAACATAAATTTTTTCCTACCGGGTAGAAAGGGTGCATTCTTTCCATAAATCCCTCTTTTATTGTTTTCTTCTACTTGAATTGATGTGGCTCGAGCGTTTCAACCAGAAACATAGAATTTACAATTAATGTGTTTTTTTCTGAAGTCGTAGAATTGCTTCTTCCATTCATCCGTCTGGACTTACATTGCTCTTCGCTCTACCCAATTAGTCATAAGAATATACGTCCATGAATCCTTTATGTTATTAGCCATCATGACTACAATTCTTAGTACCTCCTTTTGCCGCATATTGAACATTCGTTTACCCACTTACCAATATGGGCTTTTGATCTGACATCAAACTGTAATTCTTCATAGCGGATAATCTATAAAGAAAAAATTAGATGATTAATATCCTGATGAAGCGCCAATGCAGAGATAAGGAAATTTGATTTAACACACCAATTCCAAAATGCATTCTTGGGCAATTTCTTCTAATTATAGCGAGGAACCCCGACCGAAACACAGAACCACCACACCACACTTTTTTTTTTTTTTCTGTTTTTTTTTCTTGGCTCCTTCTCCGGCGGTTCCTATTGGGATGCCTCCCGAACTCTTTCAGACCTTACCTATGTCCTCTGCTCACTCCCTCGCAGGTCATCGGTTTCGCATACTCTGGGCCGTATTACCTATTTCTTCTCCTCCCAACGCTTACACAAAGAACATCAGTGAGTGATCTGAGCGTGCGCCCGAGATCAATTTATAGTTCGGTTTTATCAATTTTTACCTAGCAGGAAAGGCCTAACTAAGCCACATCTCTCTTACCCCCTACACCCTTATCACGTTATTAGGAATTTTTAGGTCACAGCAGTAGCAGAATACAAGTAAACTATATTTATTATTATTTAGCCTATAAAAATCTGCTCGAAATATATTGATGTTTAGTAGTTAATAAATGTTAACAAATATAAAAAGCTTTAATAATATATATACATCATGTTCTTTTCAATTAATAATAATGATAGTGTTAATAATGTTCAGTATTAGTAATTTTTGAAATGGTAATCATTAAAGAGAAATAGGAAATGGAGAAATAGAGAATGAAAGAGAGAAAACAATTAATCACTATTTTATAAATTTTTATTGATTTAAATAGCCCTCAAGGGCATAGATTAAATTGTATTGCAATATATGTTAATGAAATTATATATATATATTAATACTTATCATTTAACAAAAATAGTAAGAAGAATAATAACATAATAATATTGGAATTTTCGCTCGTAAGGAGAATCTTGTTTTTCGAATGAGTGATTATGAGCTACAATGTTGCTGACACAGTGCACACTGGGATACAGAGAAAAAGAAAACTTGCCACAGGAAAAAAGATCAACTAACTATCTTTTTGACGATCAACAATACACATATTATAAATAGTGAGGATGTCAAGGTTAAAAAATATATTATAACTTACATATAATCTGCACTAGTACCTCTGCTTTATCATGAATATGCCTAATCTATTATTCATATTAATATATTAGACTGTTAATTATTTGGTTATTATTAACTATTATACCGCGTTCAGTCGTATTCTAACTATATTATATATCTTACCATAGTCATGCGTCTTTTAATATCTTTTACTGTCAGTAAACTAATTTACCAAAATCATACTAACCCCGGGTAATCTATTCAAGGTGTTATTGATATTGGAAGCCCTCGAAAGTTAATTATCTAAGCGTAGAATATAATAAAATCTTCGAAACTGGCTATGTTTTCGGTTCTTGCAAGCGACTTCGTAAATTTTACCCATACTATTTATATTACAATATCTTGAATAAATCATATTTTTATATTATATTTATTGTAAACACATAAGTCATCATATTCGATTTTTCTAACAATATATAACAGAACGAATTCTCTTGACATACTTTTTTATATCAATTAGATAATCTATAATATCGTCGTATTAATGGTAGATGATTTTATGATTGATCAGTATATATCTATATACTGTACTTAGTACTATTATAATTGTGCTGATATTATTATATAGAACTTTTCTATAAGTACTTCTAATTATCTTTATATATAAATTATAATATTTTAATCTCAAATAACTAATTTCTTTCCATCATAGCATATGAAGAATAAGCTCAATTTAGAGTTTAGCACTAAAAAATAAGACACTATTAATAACGCCCCTACAGTAAATTTAGAGTAATTGATAAGATCATATAGTGCTGAATAAAAAAGAAAATAATTATTACAACAACAATACTCAATTGTAATGAAATGAATAATTTTATTGAAATGATATAATATTTTGGTCTTCAATCAATCATTAACAAAGGGATAAGGGTGAATCATGATTATTGTCATTTTCTATGTATTCACAGAAATATTCTGTTAATTAAAAATTTCCATTATTTCAATTACAAGTCAATGAGGAATATAACTAATAACAATTTAATAAACGAAAAATACAATATACATAAGAGAATATTAATGAATTTTTATTGACGTTATAAGAAGATATTCCTTTATAATTTAGTAATGCAGCAATTATCATTTTTTGCCACTAGAGAAAAAAATATGAATAATCTAAACTGACCTCGAATAGAAAAATAACATTTAAACTGAGGATAGCAATTGAATTTTTAACAACTTCGCATACATTTAAGATAGTTTTAGATTATTTTTCACAATGTCCGAAAGAGAAGAAAGTGTCAAAATTAAAATATGCCAATGGCAATGTATATGTTATTGCTTATTTTCCTTGTTATATTTACTTAAAAGAAAAATAAAAAAAGATAGCTATGTAAACTATAGATTTTTTATATATTGTCCAATGATATTAATTAATTTTATATAATCAAAAGATAAAAAAAGTTAGCCTTAGTATATATTTCCACATTTATTTGTAGGCTTTTTCTATGCATATATTTGATAATTATTCTACTGAACTTTGTAAGACACAAGTTTTCGTGGTAGTTGTTATAAAACGCATGAATTTTTCAATATGGACTTTAGTTTTTTATTTGATTTTTTGTCTGGAGTACGTTCTCTAAGTGAACATTGTAATGTTTAGATTAACGTCTTTGTTTTTGAAAATTACCAGACCATTATGCTTGCATACTACATAGGTAATTATCTATCTGCAATATGATATTAGCAAATTATTTCGACTCAATACCAATTTGTAGTGTGAATCTTACCTCCTATGCTCTCGAGGTCTAATTTATGTTATATCAAGTATCGTCCTATTTCCGCATATTAAGATGTCCAAGGCGCCCTCTTGTGCCCCGAAGACATCAATTATGTATAAAAATTATTATACTCGTCATCAGGTGAATCACTTTTATATACCTAAGGCGAATTTATCTTTATATGTTTATGAATGTAGAGGTCCTGTCTTATTTATGTTTTGCTAATTTACTAACAAATTATCTGTATTTCACTTTAATACTCGTTAGATACTATCTTAAAGCTACACCAACTCAAAAGAGCCCTATTGTGTTGGTCAACTAATTTTTTCACGCTAGTATATGATTTTTTTGCCGATTACTTCTGAACTTTCTGACATCGGTGGGACTCACATGAGGTTTTCCGTCTAAACGGTTGAAATCGGATTGGGTGGTTGGATAACGGTTTATCTGTCTACACCATATCATCATAGTATTAACTGTCCTCTGCGACTGATTAAAGAAACAAAGGGACTCTATGGATCTTAGTTTTGTCTGGTCCTCAACTTAGTTTGTGATTCGGATTCACAGAACTTCCAAGCTAACGCGGTGATAAGTGCAATCACTTTCTTTATATTTTCCTTTACATTTAGTCAACCCACCTCCCTTGTAAAGTTCGATTTAAATGCAAGGGGTTTATCTCTCGCGGCACACGTTTTAGCACGAGAAAAGTTATTTATGACTTAGTCACCCACCAGGGTTTACCACTCCTTCCGCCGAAGATCAGGCTAGTTGTCTGCTCCTTTGTATTTCTGTGTATTTTTTCAAGGTAGTCTCTCAAAATGCACCACTTAACTTCGTGCTTGCTTTCAGACGAAGATCTTACACGTGATAGAACAGACGAATAAACCCACTTATTAAAACAAGAACATTTCACTGACAAATGGATGCTGTAACTTACGATTTTACGTGAAACCTTCCGAAGACCTATTCAAGCGCCTTGCTTAAGCTATTGGCCGGATATTACGTGCGGCGCCCCTGTGGTTCTTCAGCGGATCTGGACCCTATCGAAGACGTACTAGAACGGAAGTGGATTCGCATCTTAACATTTATGCCAGTTGTATCGCTGTTCCTGCACATCTCACATTCATTACCTTATTGTCTTTTGTTCTCTTTATATCTGTCTACCCTTTTGCCTACTATTACACCCTAACTCCATACAATAGAGTAGCGAAAGTATTTGTATTTAAAACTGTCGTACGCCCGCGTTAAAGCCACCCTATAAGACCGTGTTACCCGACATCGCCCGCGAATTTTTCGTTTACTGCTTGAGAACAGCAAGTCGTGTTATTCTACAAAGAGTGAATCCCTGGATCGCAAACGTCGAGGAACATAAAGAACATAGGCATACTAGTAACTCGGAACGCGTGAATCTTATTTATCAATAATGCGCGTTTGAACTAAAATATGTTAATTGATTATACTTAATTTAATCTATTTGTATTATATGCTCAAATATCTAGTTTAAAGGCATAATCGATTATCTATGCCATACTCTTTTATTCTAAACAAAATAAAGTATTTTGATTAGTCAATATACGCCGCCTTTCAGTAATTCTCGAAAATTCTACTTGTTTTAATATCACTTTTGTACCATTTTCCTTTACTCGCTTTCAACAAGATGCATTCTTTAACAAGGTCACTACAACAGTAACTGCGTCAGTTTCCTGCGCTACGCTTTCTTTCGTGGGCCCAAAAGTTTTATTCATTTCATGATTATAATTATTTTCTGAGTTTCTATATATTATATTAATTTGATACATGTTATATGTCAGCATCTATTTTATACTGGATTACAATATTATTTATTATATTACGGGTGGTATGGACTTTTGATCTTATCTAATTATTGCAAACCACTCTGATCACGTCAATTTAAAGACAGTTTCATGTTTTAGAACTTATTTAGGTTAGGCAGGCGTTTAAAGGTCCGTTTGATTAAGCATTTAAATCAATTATGATCTAAACAAATTAATATGATTAGGTTTCGATTGGTTATTAGGCCTCTGTTTTTTGGCATCCGGCCCACTTCGGTTGTTTAGGAGATTTGACAGTCATATACTAGTGTGTTGTTGCGCATTTAAATTGCCTAGGATTTCGTCTCGTCGCAAGAGACATTCTAAGAGCAGCATCGCAGTATTTCAATTCTATATCCGCCTATCATCGCACGATCAGTGTAGAATTCAGTGTTAATTTTATTTTGTTATTCGATCTGATTTTTATTATTATTTATTTTCTCTATTTTATTCTTTATATTTATTATTGCTGTATTTTCCTGAGATATTATACGGTTATTTCCTTTTATCTTATCATGTTGTTATTGAGCTTTGCTGCTTTTTATTCTATTTCATATATGTTCGATTTGCCTCTCATCAGCTGCTACTGTTTGTCTATCTAGTTGGTTATGTACTGTACCTGTCGATTTGCTTATTTCGGAAATCCCATGCCTTCATCACTGTGATATTATTCCATTTAGAAACATATTTCCAAGTACAAACTCCTGCTTTTTTGCTGCAATCCGATTGTCTTCGATCTTACTTTTATAATGCGTTTTTGACATCATTTTCAATAGTTGAATTTTTATTTCATGCAATTTATCTATATATTTAGATTAAATAGAGTTTTATTAAGGTTGACGTTGTTCTGTTTAATTTAATTATGTAATAGTTGGATGTTTGATAGTTCATATTTTATTTAATGTGTTCACATTTGTTTTTATTGACCGTCTTTCTTCTTTCTCATTGTACAGATTCTTCTGTTTATCGTTCTTGGTTTGGGCTTAGACTTTTTTTCCGATGCCTTTCTGGGCTGTTGATAGTGATTTTTTTTTCCCTCTTGGTGTTCTAGTTTATTCTGGGTTTATTATGGTTTTATTTAAAATATGAGAGATCAAGAATAAGTAGTTATGATAATATGGTTAATTGTCGATCGTGATATAGAGCGCATGTATAGGTGATTATGTGATTGAATTGGTATAATATATGCGCATGATATTGTTATAGGGGGTTATCGTGTCGGCGCCAGCGTGTGGGAATAGGTTTAGTATGTTTAGAATAGTTAGGTTCTTCTTTATGTCCCTACTTACGTACAATTATTCAATAAAATTTTCCGCCTTCGCATTTTGACTTAGTGAAGATGCCAAAAATCTCAAGAAATAATTTTGATACACTTAAAATTCTATCGCTAAAATTATCATTTTACATTATTGATTTTTTGTTTGGTTAGGACCTTTTTTTGTTTGCCGCACGCTACTTGTATCATTTTGTTCGAACCTAAAATTTACCCTCGTCACTTCCATAGTCTCCCTCTGACGAATGTAAATGAACGAATGCATAATCCTACATGAATTTTAATATGCACTGTAGCGTACAGATATGTCGACTTAAATAAAATGTCTATTAAACTCTCGTAGCACTTATGTAATTTAGTGGCCATTGCGCGAATAGTCTGGCTGGAACAACCATGCGCAAAGATTTCACTCACTTGAGCCGATCTAATCCCGCAAAATTTAGTCTTTAGATTCTATATATTTTTAAACTCTTCATCTCGATTTTCAAACACTTTATATGCCCTACTACCCTAGTATATACCTTTTATTTTATTTCTTTTTAAATACTTCATCTAAAGACATAAACATGCTATATGACGGTAGCTTTTATTAACTTATTTTATTCCTTCACTACTCTCAGGAAATTGGAATTAGTTCTTTTGAAATTTTCGGTAGCTACGAATCATGAAAGCTTCCCATCGTTGATATTTAATTCTCTTCTCTTCTGTTAACTATCTCTCGTCTGCTCTTCATTGCGTCCGTCTTTTTAGTGTGGAAGTATGGTGAAAGGAGAAGGCGCAATTTGAACTTTTTTTAGGGTCTATTGCTAGAGTCGAGTCATTCTTCCTTTGGATATATTTTAACTACACAATTCTGTATTCGCAGGGTTAGTTTGTTAAGACTAACAATTAGGTTTTTTTTTCGGGGAGTCTTACGAAAAACCATGAATATTTATAGTATCATAAGGGCAGAGTTTGACTTAAAGCGAGGTAAATAGAGGTTCTAATTTTATAACGAGTTAACATAAATGTTCATGATATTTCGTTGGCAATCTGAATAGAAGCCAAAACAAGAAGAGATTTTAAAGTGCTTTACAAGACTTTAAATGATTTAATGTCTTTTAACTTATTTCAATAGTGCACATGATATATTATTATATATATATATGTTATTATTATTTATATATAGATTATATATTATATATTAAATTATATATATAGTATATTATATATTATTATATATACTATAATATATATAGTATATATATATATATATATATATATATATAGTATATATATATATATATATATATAATATAGTATTTGTTTATAATTATTATATATATTTTATATATTATATTTGTACATATATAGGATATTATGAGTATATATATACGTATATATATATCTATTTATTATATATATATATCAGAGGTGCACTTCGTCTTTTAGCGCTAGTCCGCTAGTCGCTAGTCCGCTCCGAGCGGCACGTGTACGAGGATACTGACTAGGCTAGTGGTGGACTTATGGTGCGGAGGTGTCGGAGGGTCGGGGTGTGTTTGGTGCGAGGGGTGACAAGTTGGTTGAGCGCGACTTGCACGCATGCGGATCAATAAAAAGGTTTCCTGCTCGTTTTTGTTCGGCACTTTTTAGTAAATGAGAAACTTAGGTTTACTTTTA